>CAJQZP010001170.1:0-114960 GCA_907164705.1 Parnassius apollo
AAAAGTCGTGCTTAAGACCACTAGAGACAGTTAGCGTCTCAGATATTTAGGATTTCATCATAAATTCCTTCTTCGCCGAGCATTCAGTAAACCAAAACCACATAGTATTCAATCAATCAAATTCCGTGGCGCGGGTTATTTACTCCTTCATTATCATCATCAAATCTACTGATGAATATAGGTATCACTTTAGGAATACCACATAACACTGTTTTATAGAGGAGAGGTATCCGTTTGTAGTTGGTAGGATTATATCATCTTCTTACTTATTGTTCAAATAGCAGAGCTTCGTTCCTACATGTCTTAACAGGTCACACCGTCTAATACGGTGCGGCACGAGACCCTTTCTTACCCATCGGTTGTCAGTTATTCGAGATACATCTGGATAAGATCCGGTCCATCCAGCACGGTCCACTTCACCATACTATACAAAAAACTGTATAGTTTGCTAAACAAAAAAACCGGCACGGAGAAAAGGACAAACAATCACACCGCTCTATCTCATTTCTATGCAAGACGTATGCATAAATCTATCTTTTTCGTGTGCGAATGCGAAAGAAGGCGTCAATTTGTCTATAGGTTTCTCTGTCTACGATACTATACATATATAGAACGAGGAGAATGAGGGTGACAAGCGAGCACACAGTCCACCTAATGGTAAAGAATGCTGTAGCCCATAGAAACCTACAATTATCCTCGATTGAGAATCAAAGTCACCCCTCAGGGCTGATGGATTGCCTCGTTTCGAGTCAAAAGGGTCTCCGGATCTCTACACTCACCATACGAAACACAGCAGTATTACGCTGCTATTTTACGCTGGTATTCTGTGAGAGCGTAGTCCTTCGCCGGTCGAGCCGACCCATTCGTGCTACAAACATAACACAGCTGCATCGCGGCTCTACCACGGTAAAAAGCTGTTGCCGGTTTAACGTTTACTATTTTTTGTTTTAAAAAAATCACTTTTATTATGTTCGCTTCGATGTACGTCTTCTGTCACCTTTGACGCCTAAGATGGAATGCCTCGTTGCTACTAATTAAGTCTTTGGTTTCCGTCATCGTATGACAAGCAATACGTCATTTAAGAATCTACTCTTATTTCCATTATTTTTTCTACAAAAACGTTACCGCCATATTAGGATTTTCTCTTGTGTCGTGAATGCAGTTTACTTGTATAAATTTCACAAGAACAAACATTCAGATCCGAAACAATTAACGGGATTCGAACCTACAGCCAGCAGCGCCGCCACTCATCGCCACGGAATCTACTGGATGTCCTATAAGAAAGTGGCTTTTAGCTTGATTAACTTACCAACTCTGTAAAAACAGGAGTTGAAATCCAGTTTGCAGTGGTTGAGGAACACACATTTCCGTCCCGTCACGGAGATGGCGCACTGGGGGTCGTAGTCGTCCGTACAGCTCACCGGACACGGGTGGGAGCAGAACTGGCCGTCAGCTAATAAACTCATTGACCTTGAATTAAAAAAATATTACAAACTTAAGGCCCTCTTTTAGTAAGGTGTATAGGTATGTACAATACCAAATACCTATAATAAATAACACTAAATCGGTGAGAATTCTAGAGAGAAGCCTAATAGTCGAAACAGGAATTAGAAAACTCGACTACGCAAAAAACTTTACCTGAAAGAGAAAAAATTTTATACCTAATGTCACTTCCGTTACGAAGATGAATCTAACGACTCCACTCCCCTCTCCAATATGTTTAAATCAAGCAGTTAAAGATACACGGCATTCCAAAAATACAGACATACATACACATATACTCTCGAAGTACATTACCCTGCTTTTGTGGCAGTCGGGTAAAAACAACGTACGTCCAACATTAAAATATATATCGCAGGCAACAGAGGTCGCGAACGTTTATACGGCTTGACTTGCTTTCTTTTAAAACGTAGCCGTGGAAGGAAAAGGGGAGATCTGCCGCCGGGCAAAGTGTTCTGCCCGGGGAGCCGCCAACGCTCCGTGTGATAGTTCGGAGATATTCTATATAGTACACTGTTTTACTTCGGAATTATGATAGCGCGATTAAGGCTTCGATGTGTTTCGCTTATGGCGCGCCACACATAAAATAATATTAAAAACGAATATGTTTCTCTCAAGCATACAGTCCCTCATTTCTTAAAAGGTTTTAGGGCGACGACGTGCCCGACACGCTGCCACAATGCGTATTGGGGAACTTCACGTCTCCGTAAATTTTTTTTCTTATTTCTCTACATGCAGGTTCCCTCACGATTATTTCATTGGTGGCCAGCGGGAATCAAACCCGGTATGCTCGCGTACTGTGAAGTTTACAGCGAGCGTAAACCATATGAGCTACCGCGACATGACTTAAAATTAATATGCCTTTTCGTTCGATATAAGTTTCATTTTGGTATCTACAAGTTATACATTTAAATAGCGTTATGATCAAATACTCAAAAGCTGCTCAATTTGAAGTCGCAGTAAGATTTCATGACAAAACCAACACTGTCTCTATCACTTTAAGTCAAAGTGACTGTGACATTACGAGACTTAACAACATCCTAAAATTGAGTAGCGTTTGGAGAGTGGCCTCGGCCATTAGTGCCACATTCATTTATTTTTCTGTCGAGCCAAATATTATATATTTTTTTACGTCAGACAATAAATGGAGTATGTTCGGGCTGAATCTGAATAACAGAATGAGAAATTGTGTGATAAGAGAAGAGTGTGGTTTGTAAGATTATGTTGTGACCAGGATTAAGAAAAGAATGCTTCGGTCGTTTGGTCATGTAGAAAGAATGAACGAGGAAAGATTGACAAAGCAAATTTATATTGCAGATGTGAACGGAAGTACCGAGAAGGGATGCCATAGATGAAAGTTTATCGACCAAATTGGCGATATATTGAAGATGGGCTAGATTACGAGCAGTAATAGCGGTATATAGATGTGTAAAGGAGGCGAGAGAGGTGTGTCGGGATTGTGCCAAAAACCACCAACATACCCAGCGGGACTATTTTTTTAAATAACAGCTTACCATATATATATATATATATATATATATATATATATATATATATATATATATGTATATATATATATATATATATATAAATGTACGTTACTATTAACAACACAAAACAAATTGGAAATAGCTTGGTAGCGATCACCCTTCCCAGGGGTTATTTTTGTCCATAAATTCCTTAGTGTTATAATAACCCTTTTTTACGCAAACTTTGTTTAATAAAGTTTTTGAACTTTATGCAAGTCGAATTTTGTATATTTTCTGGGATTTTGATGTAAAAGCGTATACATCGCTCCAAGAATGAATTACTGACTCGGGGTGGAGTAACTGGTACTACTAGCTTGTGTTTATTCCTAGTATTTACAGAAAGAATAATACTTATTTATGCAACAAAAATGTACCTTTACGGGCTGATGCAGACGTGAATGCCAAACAGAGCCTCGCTTGCTTCCATCTTACCGTTACAGCCTTTCGAAAGTCTACCGCTTAACATAGGACTCTCCCATAGTTTACCTCATGGGGGACCATAGTTGTCTTGCTGGGCTAGTGGGTTGACAAATGCAGTTTTTTTTGTCGTTATAAGGACGACGCTACTGCGTGCACATGCACGTGCTACATCCTGCGAGGCGACAGGGGGAAATAAGGAGATCTTGTTTCCCCGTGTCGTTTCTTCCGACACCCAGGGACGATATGGGGTAGAGGGTATTCTTACAACGTCACTTTTTTTTCTATGAAAGTAATGGCAGCAATGATTGGACATTTTCTTTCTTTCTAAAAAGGAACTTAGATAACTGCTTTGTACTTGTTTGTTTCACCAACTAGTATAAAATTAATTCGCTTATCTGCGTCTGTATATTTGTTCGTTTATACGTTAAACTAGCTGATGGATTTAGATGCGGTTTTCGCCATCAGTTAGTGAATTTTTTGGAGTTTTTCGTTTGTACACCGTGTTAATACGGGCACATTTTTATTTAAGGGTAGTAGAGAAATGTTGGCATTTTTTGATCAATCCTAAAAGATAACGTAAGGTAGCACTCACGCAAAACCGAGGCGAGTCATTGGTATGTGACGAAATCGAAGGTCCGAAAATTAAGTAATGTAATATATCTATAGCTCTGTACGTATTTTGGGCTTGATTAAATTCATAATCGCTGAGGCTGTACAAGACTTTTCGTTAAATTCTTTAAAAAATAAAAAGTCACAACACGTGTATGCAATAAGGAGTTATTAATAGGTAGCACTCCTTTTCTTTCTAGAATTCTGTCTATGTAGGTACCGCCCTACCACTACCCTACCACCACCCTACCGCCACCCTACCATCACCCAAGCACGCCAAGCAGCAGTGTGCGCACTGTTGTGTTCCAATCATAAAGAAGCCAATGCAGTTATAGTTAGTAAGGCATTTCATCTTACATCATCATCTTCAACAGAAGTTAAAGCGCATCTGTAGTAGTGACAGATTAAATAATGTTACTGCGTAATATGTAGCCTCCTTTAGTAAAGTTGAATGAAAATGTCCGTGGACCGCAGGAACCACTGACCATTAGGTAGATTGTTACGTATACGTTAATGCGTGGTAGAGCCACACTGCTATAGTATAGTTGTAGCACGAATTGGTCGGTTCGACGAGGGAGGGACCACGCTCTCACAGAATACCAGCGTAAAATAGCAGCTTAATGCTGCTGTGTTTCGTATGGTGAGTGTATAGATCCGGAGACCCCTTTTTAATGGAAACGAGGCATTCCATCTTAGTCTTCTGGGGTGACAACGCATCTGCGTTTTGATTCTTAATCGAGGATAATTGTAAATGTCTATGGGCCACAGCATCCACTTACCATCAGGTGGACTGTGTGCTCGTATATCAATTGTATTCTATTTAAAAAGAAAACTAGTTGGTATGTCACTTGAATTTAATAAAAAACCGATAGTAATCGCCTTATTTCTCCTATGGAGCTTACTGTACTTCATATTATGTTCTTAGAACATTTTACCTCTTTCGCCGAGAACATGGTAAAATGACGCTTCACATTGCAATCAACAGTTTCTGAGTTACTGGCAGGAGTGCTCATAGCCGGGGTCGCTCGCGTGATGTTAAATTTAGAATTTAGGGCGTGTTACCGACCCCTCTCTCAATATTTCTGAATATTAAATTTATGATTTTTTTTATAAAAAAAGGATGACAAACGTGCACACAGTCTACCTGATGGAAAGTGGAGTCCATAGACATCTACATTTATCATTAATTAAAAATCAATCAGATGCTTTGCCAGCCCTGAGGACTGAGATTGAATGCCTGCATTTCCAGTAAAAAGGGTCAGCATGAAGCTGCTATTTTACGCTGGCATTCTGTGAGAGCATGGTCCTACCTAGGGCGAGCCAACCCATTCGTACTGCAACCACAATATAGCTGCAGCGTGGCTATACCACATAAACGTTATAATATGTAGACTTAGCTAATAACTTTATTACAGCGACACCTATCGGATCCTATAGTTATAAAACATTATCTCGTCAGAACAAATATATGATATATTACGTGAATGGTATGACCTTATCAATAATTAACAGAATCGAGATAGATCCATTACATCAAAGATACTTACTTACTTACTTATCTTCACGAACAATCCCTAACGGGGTAGCCAGAGAGAACAGATTGCCAAGTGTCACGATCCTTACATACCTCTTTCGCTTTTTTCAGGTTCATTAACTTCTTCATACATGCACGTCTAGGTATCCGAGTACTCTTGACCCTCCCCTCTTCGAGCAATTTGCTCACATGGTCTTCGAAAGTTAGTCTCGGTCTACCTCGACACCTTTTAATGTTTACTTTCGCTCTATATATTTTCTTCACCATTCGGTCTTCACTCATTCGCTCAACGTGCCCAAACCATTGGAGTACGCCCCCTATCAATTTTTGTGATAAGGTCATCTTTCAATCCTGCCATATTGCGAATCTCTTCGTTTCGCTTTCGGTCGGCTATGGTAACGCCACACATTTTACGAAGACATCGCATCTCCACTGCATTGAACTTGCTTTTATGCTTCTTCTGGCATACCCAGGTTTCGCCGCCATATAACAAAGTCGGTACCAACACTGCGTTATGTATTGCAAGGTGTGCACTCTTCACCAAGCCTTGCCTTTTTACTAATGCATTCAGGGCACCATTGACTTTGTTTCCGGCAGCGACACCCCTATCCACATCTAAATCACATCTTCCATCCCGGCTGAAAGCACTCCCCAAGTATACAATTTCATTTACCTGTTCTAGACATACATCAAAGATAATAAAAATTTATTAGTTAAGATCTGAGTAATATAATAAAATGATTTATCTTACCTAATTGGAGAGCATTTTCCACCCTCACTCAATTGCGTGCACTATCCCCGTCACCACCAACCCAAATATCACAACTCCAAACACCACTACACTAGGAAACACATATCACCGTCGGTAATACTAGTAGTATTACCGACTACAGTGTGTCGTTTAGTACTTTTACTTAGTACTTTCGACGGTGGTGTATATTTACTAGTGTAGTGATTATAGGATTGATGGTAACGGGGATAGTACACTCAATTAGGGGTGGGCCAAAAGTTATTTTTTATAGAATGATAGTGACAAACGAGCTCACAGTCCACCTGATGGTAAGTGGTGGCTGTGGCCCATAGACATCTAAATCTATCCTCGATTGCGAATTAAAATGCAGATGCGTTGATACCCGTGAGGACTAAAATGGAATGCCTCCTTTCCAGTAAGAAGGGTCTCCGGTTCTCTATACCATATATACCATCACCATACGAAACACAACAGCATTAAGCTGCTATTTCACGCTGGTATTCTGTGAGAGCATGGTCCTTCCCCGGTCGAGCCGACCCATTTTTGCTACAACTACACTACAAAAATAGCTGCAGTATAGCTCTACCACTTATAGGTGCTCTTCAAATTAGATATGACACATCATTTATGTATCAAATGATGTGTCATATCTAATTATCTCATTAATTTTATAATATTTAATGACTTTATCTATTAAGTCATTCAGAAATTACACGATCACTATCAGACGCATCAACGGTTATATTATTTATGCCATTTTTACCGAAAAATTTATGTAATAAGTTAATGTAGTACAATCCTATGGAGTAGATAGGTATTTTAATTTTTCCCCCCGTTATTGACCTTTTATCAAATTGATCTATAAATGAAATAAATACTTGTTTCAGGTACTTAAATTTTATACGTAGTGGCCGGTTCAGCCATGGGCAACACAATTTCATTGATATCTACTTGCCGCGCGTAAAGAAGGTGTAGATGAACTTTCTCACCGCTTTTATAACTTTATAAAAAAAAACTAACGATCTACTCGGGCTTCGCACGGGTGATTTCTGGATCTCGACAACAGCGCCATCTACCTGGTCCAATTGAGTTTTTAAACCGTCCAGGGACCCACAAATACCAAATACACACAAATAATTCATCGAAATCGTACCACCCGTTTTCTAGTTTTAGCGAGGATAACGGACGGGAATTGGTTAAAATATATAAGTAGAATATAAGACAAGTAGAAGATAAAAGTTATCTTAAAAGATGTATAATTGTATATCTATGCCATAGGCTTCTATTTCGTTCACGAATTAAACAAATTTTTTTCTTTTGCCAAAAAAATTCATCCGATAAAATATAAATACAAAGAAGATTGAAATTATACATTTGGTGACCAAAGGTCTGGTTCTATTCTCGCTAAATTGATTGACAGCACTTTAAGGAGTAGGACTTTACGACAATTTTTGTATTAGATTATTTTATAACCTAATCTAAATATATTTTTTTTTGCTTTTTTGTGGCTTTGATCATTAAAGATATGCCAGCTCCATCATTCCTTTTTATGCTATATTTTATGTTCACAATGTATATAGCAATATAAATGTTTTATATTATTTACCGCCGAGAAGAGAAACTTCGTCGGGTTTCATTTCGCTCGATAGTCGGCTTAGGTAGAGGCTGAGGTTTGTACACGACAGGTCTCTCGGAGTAATGTGCTCCGAAACTGTTGCATTTTTCTGCATGCACTGGTTTATATCCTGTGAAAAATAAATAATGTAAAAAAAATATTTGTATACGAGTAAAGTTAACAAACCAGCACATAATCTATATATTAGTAAGTGGATTCGCCAGCCCATAGATAAAAAACCTCGTAAATCGTAATCAAATTTATAGAATAGGGTAACAAACGAGTACACAGTCCACCTGATGGTAAGTGGATGCTGTGGCCCATAGACATCTACATTTATCCTCGATTAAAGAATTAAAACGCAAATGCGTTGTCACCCCCGAGGACTAAGATGGAATGCCTCGTTTCCAGTGAAAAGGGGCCTCCGGATCTCTAAACTCACCATACGAATCACATCAGTACTAAGCTGCAATTTTACGCTGGTATTCTGTGAGAGCGTGGTCCTTCCCCGGTCGAGCCGACACATTCGTACTACAACCATAATATAGCTGCAACATGGCTTTATCACATAAAAATGCATCTACACTTTGGTATTCAGAGCTAAAATAAGTGGTAGCCATAAAAAAGAAAATTCGATTTTCTCATCAGTACACTTCAGAAGTCCAATATGAAATGCCCAACAGCCTAAGGCAAAACCTAATGCATCTGTAGCCTTTCTTGTTTGAAATTGGTTGCCGGTGTCCGTGAACTACAGTAACCACTTAAAACCAGGTGGACTGTAATCTCTTAATTACAATGTAATTAAAAGTTTTACTTTTTATCCTATCAGAAGCTTTTATGGACAAAACATATTTTAATTAACGATTTACCTGTAACCTGAAATACAAAGAAAAAATACAATTACTTTCTGGTTGATTTATTAAATATACAAAATTAAATGACTATCTATCTATCTATATATATATATATATATATATATATATATATATATATATATATATATATATATATATATATATATATATATATATATATATATATATATATATATATATATATATATATATATGACCATAATACCTTAACTACAAAGTAAATTGAAACTCAAGCTAAATAATACCTAAATCTTAAATATTATTACCGGTAGTTGGATTTGTTAATCCTACGAGACAGAAAAAACAACCAAAATTATGATTTTTTAATAGAAATGGAGTGACAATCGATTATAAAATTTTAATATCTTACTCATATTACATATTTTCTATAAATAGATATTGTATATCTGATGTAGATCTTACCTGATGGTAAGAGGATGCTGTATCCCATAGACATTCTACATATATCCTCAATTAATAATCAATAAACAGATACAACGCGAGTAAACCCGGGTTCGATCCCCGCCGGCACCAATGAAATTGATGACCCCTACACTAAGATTTTTCTCTTGTATCGTGAGGGCAGTTACAAACATTAATTGCACAAGGACAAACATCCAGACCCGGAACAACTATTTGTAGGCCACACAAATACTTGTTCCGTGCGGGATTCGAACCCGCGACCCCCAGCACAGCCACTCATTGCTAAGCCACTGCGCCACGGAGTCGCCATTGGGCATAAATGGCTACCTTAGCAAGGTGATTGTGTGTCTTGTACGTGGTACAGCAACACAACTAAGGTACGTGAGGGTAACATGATCACCTCATAGATATACGAAATATATTTCTTTGGGTCACCTTAAGCTTGTCGTCCTATAAGACCAAAACTAGGAAGAAGACAGAGACAAAATACAAAGTAGTATTCTATAACAAGTCTTATCCGACACTATTCCGATGATATCCCGGACGTCAGTCTAAGCGAGATTAGAATGGCTCTCCAGCACCTTAAAAACGGCAGGGCCCCAGGCGAGGATGGAATTACAGCGGAGCTTCTGAAAGCGGGTGGAACACCGGTACTGGAAGTCCTTCAGAAGCTCTTCAATTCCGTCCTCCATGGTGGCACTACTCCAGAGGCGTGGAGCAGAAGTGCGGTGGTCTTGTTCTTTAAGAAAGGCGACAACGCTCTCTTGAAGAACTACAGACCGATTTCCCTTCTGAGCCGCGTCTACTTGCTGTTTTCGAGAGTCATTACGAATCGTCTCGCACGCAGACTCGACGACTTCCAGCCTCCCGAACAAGCCGGTTTCCGAAAAGGCTTCAGTACCATAGACCACATACATACCCTGCGGCAGATTGTACAGAAGACTGAAGAGTACAATTTGCCACTTTGCCTGGCGTATGTGGACTATGAGAAAGCCTTTGATTCCGTCGAAATTTGGGCGGTGCTGCAGTCCCTTCAGCGGTGCCAAGTTGACTGTCGGTATATCGAAGTGCTGAAGTGTTTGTACAGTAGGGCTACGATGGCTATCCGAGTACAGAACCAGAGCTCGAAACCTATCCAACTGTAGAGAGGTGTAAGACAGGGTGACGTTATATCCCCGAAACTCTTCACCGCTGCTTTGGAAGACGTTTTCAAGCTACTGGACCGGAAAGGATACGGTATTAACATCAATGGCGAGTACATCACTCACCTTCGATTTGCCGACGATATAGTCCTTATGGCAGAATCGCTGGAGGACTTAAGCACTATGCTCAATGACCTCAATAGTGCCTCCCAACGGATAGGTCTTAAGATGAACATGGACAAAACAAAGATCATGTTTAATGTCCATGTCACACCTATGCCGGTAGTTGTTGGGAGCACTATGCTCGAAGTTGTTGACGAGTATGTTTACCTGGGACAAATAGTCCGACTAGGTAAGTCCAACTTCGACCGAGAGGTCAATCGACGGATTCAACTCGGCTGGGCAGCGTTCGGGAAATTACGACATATCTTCTCGTCAGGTATACCTCAATCTCTAAAAACTAAAGTGTACAACCAGTGCGTGTTGCCAGTGATGACTTACGGATCTGAGACGTGGTCCTTCACTGCTGGCCGTATGAGGACGCTCAAGGTCGCTCAGCGAGCTATGGAGAGGGCTATGCTCGGAGTTTCTCTGCGTTATAGACTCAGAAATGAGGATATCCGCAGTAAAACCAGAGTGACCGACATAGCCCAACGGATTAGTAAGCTGAAGTGGCAGTGGGCCGGCCATATAGCTCGAAGAACCGATAACCGATGGGGAAGAAAGGTTCTCGAGTGGCAGCCTCGTACCGGTAGGCGTAGTGTAGGGCGACCCCCCACTAGATGGAGTGACGACCTGGTAAGATATGCAGGAAGTCGATGGCTGCAGGTGGCTCAGGACCGTGCTTTGTGGCATTACTTGGGGGGAGGCCTATATTCAGCAGTGGACTTGTGAAGGGCTGTAATGATGATGATGATGATTCTATAACTAATATATTAAGGAAAAAATAGCATACAAGTTTTATCAATAATTAGGAACATTTCGAAAAATCAACATTAAAAAATTAACTACACTATACCATACTAAAATTGACTAATTTTATTATCGACATAGTTAATACATATTAACTATGTCGATAAAGCCGCGCCTTTTTTACCCTTTATTATTCGATGTACTCATGTGGATCTATCGTATAACATGGCATCTGTGTAAGCAAGGCTGTAGTTTTTGACTTATTAGAAAGTGACAATATTAATAAGATGACCATATCACGCTCACGTACTATATAATATATTAGCTCGGCTTGACTGAGAAATATCCACGCTCTATCAGAACACCAGCGTTAAATATCAGCTTAGTGCTGCTGTGTTTCGTATGTCGAGAGTCAAGCAACGGAGATTCTTGTACTGGAACCGAGGCATTCCATTTTAGTTTTGAGGAGTGACAACGCTGCGGCACTTTAATGCTAAATGTTGATTTATATGGGCCATAGCATCCACTTACCATCAGGTGGACTATGTGCTCGTTTGTCACCCTTATTCTATAAACCAAAACGTGGTTGAAAATGTTATAGTATAAGTTTTAATGCTTGACGCTTTATTTTGTTGCGAATTACAAATGCAAAATTTTTATTAACAAATTTATTTCGCTAGAATTGAACTCGGGTCGCTAAGCCATTGAGCTACTCTCGGTAAGCCTAAAGCTAAGGTTTTAAACAAAATTAAGAAATTGCAGCTATACTTTGTATATTACAGGTATCCGTCTCTCGCAATATTAGGGTGCGATCCACTTGCTTGCTAATTAGAGACCATTGAGGGACTTTAAAGACCTTCCCCTCCCTTGCTAAATGAGTGTTAAGTTGCCATATTATGAGTTTGGGTAAAATTAATATTAACGTCTGTATACGTCTTACACGTGGTAGAGCCACGCTGCTATATGGCCCACAGCATCCACTTACCATCAGGTGCATTGTGTGCTCGTTTGTCACACAATGCTGTAAAAAAGTCCCGCTGATGTGCACAGACCTCTTATTTCTGTGAGGAACTAAAATATTGTGGAAGGAGATGTCTGCAGCGCTGCTGCAAGAAAACGGCCGAAATCCTTTTTAAAAGGCCGAAACGCATCTGCAATTCTCCTGGTTTGCGGTTATTTATGGTAAATTAGCACTTAAAACTGTGATTAGCGATTTCATCTGTCGGAGGAGATAAAGCTGGGGCGCAATGTAAACATTTTTATTTTTAATTATATGGAAGCTTTCGTAGCGCAGTGTCAGTGATTGGTTGCAGCATTGCGGGTCACGGGTTCGAATCCTTCATAGACTATTGTATTGTCCGCAAAAAATTGTTCTTGGTCTGGATTTTTACCGATATGCAATTATTACATGTATAATGATAACTATTACGATATAGGCTGGGTGATAATTTTTACCGTCTGGAAAAAATAAGGTTTAACAGGTGAACGGAATAGAAGCCTATGGCACTGATAATTTACAATTTTTATTTTACATTAACATATTATGAAATTGATCTATCAATAAATACTAATAATTTGAAACATACTTTCAGTACTAAAAAATAGCAATAAAATTTTTTGAGCTAAATAAATAAATCAATTAAAAACTATCGAAATTACCTATTAGTAGTATTTATTGATAAATCAATTTCATAAAACGTTAATGTAAAATAAAAAAGCGTAAAATATTAGTGCCATAGGACTCTATTCCGTTCACCTGTTACGACACATTTTTTTCAGATGGGAAAAAAATCATCCAGTATAAGGTAATTTAATTTTTTCTTTGAAAATAATTTATTTTATATAATGATTTGTAAAGTAATCGAAGTGTAAAGTGGCTGCTACTAGATGGAGTGACGACCTGGCAAGAGATGTGAGAAGTCACTCGAAAGCGATACAAGTGGCTCAGGATCTGCTTTGTTTAGTTCTTTGGGGGAAACCGGGTTTCAGTAGTAGACATGTTATGGGCTGTACCTTTATAGTTACAATCTAAATTCCACCACTTCCACCTAAAGTCCGTTGTTGAACCTAAGGCCTCCGGAATAGAGTCCCTCGAAAGGCGATAGTTGCAACAGCTGCCACGCTTGGCCAGCGGGTTGGCAGCCGCAGGTTTTGATTTGTAGTCGTCATTAGGAAGACGCTACTGCCCCTCTCCTGATGTGTTTCCTTTGATCTGCCGCCTGTTACGACTCGAATGTATACAATAGTGAATATTCTTAAACCGCCACTACATGGTATCTATGTATGTAAATTATAACTGGAGCAGTTTATACAAACTTTGGTGATCATTTAAAAACTGATGAGGATGATTGTTACCCTACACTAATTTCAGCTTTTTATCGTTAATATCGGGTCCAATCTACGAAAAATTATTATTTAAAATAAGTAAAAATTTTAAAAGGTTTAAAAGAAAACACAATAAAATAAAGTTATATAGAATCAGTTTCATTACTTATTATTAGTAAGTATTCAAGTATTTTTTTTAGCATGGGGGTGACACGTGAGCACACAGCCCACCTGAAGGTAAGTGGGAGCTTTGGTTCATAGATATCTTCGACATATATCCTTGATTAAGAATAAAATGCAAAATCGTTGTTATCCAGGAGGGTTAAAATAGAATGCTTCGTTTTCAGTAAGAATAGGATCTCCGGCAGGCCCATGTAAATTTTAATAACACTCGGAGGCTATTGCAGACTTTTTCCACTTTCTTACTTCAAGTATTTATTTGCTCACTGAGGGTGCCACAAAGTCTTAATATGAAATACAAATGTTACTTATAACTAAGAAATCTTGTACGGGTGTAGCAAAAAAAAAACGATAAGGAAGAATATATTAACTAATTAATAAAAACTGAACATATATTTTTTATAGAATAAAGGTGACAAACGAGCATACAGTCTACCTGATGGTAAGTGGATGCTGTGGTCCATGAACATCAACATTTATCCTCGATTAAGAATAAAAACGAAGATGTGTTTTTACGAGAACTAAGGTGGAATGCCTCGTTTCCAATAAAAAAGGTCTCTACACTCACCATAAAAAAACAGCAGTATTAAGCTGCTATTTTACGCTGGTATTCTGTGAGAGCGTGGTCCTTTCTCCGTCGAGCTGACCCATTCGTGATACAACTGTAATATAGCTGCAGCGTGGCTCTATGATATATTTATGATATATTATCACACCCATCCGTCCATTCTGTTATTGATTAACAGCCTATAAAAGTGCACTACTGAACATGTACTCCTCCAAAGATTGCCTCCAAAGGAAGGGAAGGGATTTTTCGTAACCACCACGCTTCGTAGGCAGGTTGGCAGCGCAGTTTATTATTATTAAAATAAAATGTTTGATCAGAGATATTGAATAAGACAAATATCAGGGGACACGGCAGTGCCCCCGCCAAGTCGACTATAACTTCGTTGTGGATAGAACTTGTAGGTGATGAGAGCTAAGTGGACTGTATTTATGTTTTATTATAAGCGAGAAACTGAACTACTATGAAGAAAGCTAATTACTGTGACATCTGTCTGACTAATTACTTAATTGATGATAATTGCTATTTTAAACTAACAGGGGTTAAGACGAATTCGAATCCGGGTTGGGCCAAAAATCGATTGTTGAGTTTTTCCGTCAAGAAATTCTCAGTAGCTTCGGAGTAGTAGAGTCGGAAAAATGGCGATGTCTCACCCCCCCTGCCTCGGAAAGCATGTAAAGCCGTTGGTCCTGCGCGCGATCTCTCTCCTGTCGTGTAGGTTTACCGTCCCATCGGATTATGAGAGTTAGGGGATAGAGAGTGCATCTGTGCATGCGCATACACTTGGGCACCACAAGTCCTGTCCTGCGCTGATCGCTAGTTTACGTTGAGGCAGACCGACGAAACCGAAATTCGGTCTGAAGGACATTATTGCACGGATTGACTGATAAAGAATGCCTATAGGCCTTAAGTCCGCACTTTTACACAATACATATCATACAAATTATTTTTATAGGGGAGTGCAATAAGGATAGAACATAAATAAATAAATAATTTAAGTACGGTGATGGTTTAGGTGGTACTTAAAAAAAAAACCGTTTTCATCACAGGCTACCAAAAGTCCACCGGTGAACATGGGTCTCTTCAATAGATTTCCCACGGAAGGGATATTTGTCTTAGTTGCCACGCATGGCACGCGTATTGGCAATTACAGTTTCTTAGATTTCGAATACAGTATCCATTGTCAGGACGGGCCTAAAGAGTTCGATGTCCCAATGTGTAATCCCATGGTAATAAACCATGATTAACTTTTTTTTGTAAAAATATTAGAACTGCTATCAAGATCACTAATATTCCCTTTAACCACTCCTGGTAAGCTTAGGAGGCTTGTGTTAGGAGTGGTTCACCACAGTAGTCGGAAGGTGGATTCGAAACCACGACCTTTTGAGTTCGCGGTCCGCACCCTGCCAGTAGGCTATTATCGCTTCCTCTCAACTTCAAATTATTATCATGTTTTAGTCCGATCTACGTATTTTCCCTTATTGACAATAACGTTCAACTTGATGTCATATTTGTGTAGGCAGATATACGAGTAGTTGTTCAGTTAAAGTTTCAAGTTTAGCGTTTCATCGCTGCTTCCATTACTGTCACGTGAAGGTGATAACAGTATCTCACTTCACCTGGGACTTGAAGGTTAAAAACCATTGTATATATATATATATATATATATATATATATATATATATATATATATATATATATATATATATATATATATATATATATATATATATATATATATATATATATATATATATATATATATATATATATATATATATGTGTGTGTGTGTGTGTGTGTGTGTGTGTGTGTGTGTGTGTGTGTGTGTATCTGTGTGTTATGCTTGAGGAGGTTTATAAAAAAATGTATTCTATTTCATTTTTATTAAAAGTTAAACATTAATCATATAATTTATAATTTATGTATTTTCAACTTCATTAAAATTTATTCACTTAATGAAATAAGATACACGTTGACGGTATTTATCTCCCGAAAATCAAACTAACTTTTCTAACTTTTCTATTGTTCTTTTCCACTGTTTAGGATCTCGTGTTCAAAACGACAACATCCCCCCCCCCCCCCACAATAAGGCACATTATAGGGGAAGCCTATCTCATACGATCCCGTGAGTGTTGTGAGCGGTGACAGAGTGGAAACTGAAACAGGATGCGGGCAATTATTAACTGCATCAGCATCACAAACACAGTTGTTAGCAGATAACATATCATAATGTTCTCCGCTATGAAGCAATCTGTAGGGGAGACATTTGTTCAACAAAAGTAAATATTTTAACATAAAATTACAAAATAAGTATTTTTTTTTTACTTACACGTTCACACACCACTCCTCTCCCCCTACACATACACACACGTATGCCCGCACGCACACACGCACTTATAGTGTATTTTGTAAAAAATATTTCTTTTAACTCAACTGTACATAAACAAACTGTAAATAGACTTAAACATTATAACGTTTTATTTAATCGTTAGTTAAGACTTATTGAAAGTAAAGTTTTTTTTGTAAAATGTTTACTAGTAACGCTATTCATATTGCTATACTTTTGTTAATTACTTCAAGTTAACCTAAGATACTTGTGTTGGGAGTGGTTCACGTTTGAATGGCGGATTTGAACCCGCGACTTGCCTAGCTTGCGATCCGCATTCTTGACTATAAGGCTATCGTTATTCTTAAAAGTATTATGTTCTTATACTTTGTTATATTTAACCTTAAATGTATTAATATAAACAAAGGAAAGTTACTGAAGTGTGGAAGCGATCCCTAATAAGCGTTCAAAGGGGACTTGTCAGTAATCAATGTCATCTTAAACGTGAAGAGAACAGAAAGGGGGTGAGTGAGCGAGACAGAAACGTTACACGATGCGTGTTACATTTACATAGTCCTTTGATTGTCTTGTTAGTATAAAGAATTTAAGCGTAACTGCTTATCATGTGGTCCCGGGATTGAATCCCGAGTCGAGCCAAAATTAGCTACGGGGTTATTCTGTTAAGAAATTTTCAGTAGCAGCTGGAGTAGGAAAGTTAGCGGTGTTTCACCTTCGTGCCTCGGAAAGCACGTAGACGTTGAGCATGTGTCAGATCTCTCTCTGTCCGTGTCGGATTGTCGCCTCATCTAACTGTTTGAGTGAGAGAACAGAGTGCACCTGTGTTTTTGCACACACAAGTCTTAATTCTTATCCTAAATACTAAACTTCCACTGCTGTACAAAGACTTCCCGTCTAGCACTTTTACCTAAATCGTTGCACTGAACAGATAGATTGACGACCGCTGTATAAGACGTTTCGCATGTTTATTTTACGACTGATGTAAAAGATATTATTATACTGCCGTCTATAGGAACTCATAAGATGCTTCTGAAGCTCTCTGGCATATGCCATAGTCACCTCTTATGTTACTCATATAACGTAAAGCTGCAATTGATTCGGTAATGGTAGTACGTTAAAAAGAACGAATATCATAAGGTTGTTTTTTAAACTTAGATGACAAATGAGATCCATATTAGACAGGAAGTTATAAAAACCACAAAATATTAATAAACATATCTACAGCTAGGTGGACGATGGAGGTAAAATGACACACACACACATGCACAGGTAAGTAACTGTTTGTGCTATTACCCCCAGAATACTGTCGGCGTTGTTCCTTGTTCTCCTTGGTAGCGATGCAGCTTTTTTGAGTATTATCACAACATGCCTGAAGCGCTGCGGAAGCGGGGCAGCCCCAACAGAACTCTAAATCCATTATTATATTGCACCTTTAAATTTTATACCCCCTTTGTTTGTAGTTGACCCATAGGGAGCACGAATAGAAAGATTGGCAGTATGCCTTAAAAAAGAATAATATTTCGTATGAGTATATATATATATATATATATATATATATATATATATATATATCATATATTAATATATTCATTAAGATCATCACAGTTCATGATCAGTTTTATAGTTCGAGACTGTTTTTTTGAGTGTTTACGCGCTATATATATACGCGCCGATTTTGATGGTCCTTTTTTAAAAGGCTCAATCCCCGCTTCATAAATTGCGCTTTGAATGTGTACGTTGCACATATACCAATAAAATAATATATTACGATATTGAGTTTAAATTACCACGTGCTTGGGACAGAAGGAAAACAACCTAATAGGTTCCATTAATTAGTTATCTAATTTCTAATGGAACCCAAACCAAATCTGAGAAATAAAATGTTTAGAAACACCTACTGGAGTAGTACTAATTGCCGAGTACTAGAGCGTATTTAGTTTTCAACTTCATGAACCATCAAGGAGTTTGCTAACTTACCTGTCACGGCGGCTGGTGTTAAGTCTAGCCAGGACAGGATATGAGTGTCTCTATCAGACAATAACAGATTTTTTTTAGTCCAACTCGGGACTCGAACTCGGCATATTTGAGACCACTCGATCAGTGAGGCAGTCAATGTATTCGAAAGTTGTCAGTTAGTTTTAATTCGAAAAACATTACATTTGGAATATTAACACGCGAAATTCTCACTCGAACATCTGTTACCACACTCCATTCCCTCTTCGTAAATCGCGTTTTGACTATATTACATTGTTTCAGTCGCGTGCACTTTGTAATATTACATATCATACGCTTTAGAGATAACTCAATACTTTGAAATCACTCGATCGCCAAACTTTGAGATGCAGTAGCTTTTTATAGAATAAAGGTAACAGAAAACCACACAATCCACCAGATGTTAAGTGGATGCTGTGGTGCATAGTCACCCACATCTATCCTAGATTAAGAGTTCTTATTTAGGATCTCCCCTGAGGATTAAGATGGAATGCCTCCTTACGTAACAAATCAGCGTCAGACTACTATTTCATGCCGGTGTTTTGTGAGAGCGAGTGGTCCTTCTCCGGTCGAGCCCATTCGTGCTGCAAACACAATATAACTGCTGTGTGACTCTACCACTGTTGGTATTTTAGATATTTATAAATAATAAAACTGCAGATCGGGTGAAAAAATGCGTGTGCTCCGTGTAATAATTCTCTTGTCCAGTAATGATATTAGTGACATTGACAGATAAAATTAGACAGTTAATATTTTTGGAATAGCTTATGGGCTTTTGTCCCATACAGATAAAAACTTAATGTTGTGTTGCCAACATATTGGCGGGGCAACTGGAAGATTAAAATGATAAGTACTTATTATTAAAGTATACAAACGTTGAAACACCCTATTAATTCACATAGACAATATAGGTAATAAAGATATTAGTATTAACAAACAGACAAGAAACAAAAATTGTTATCTTATTGACATTAACTAAATTAACAAACTAATTGAAGTAACTAAGTACTAAACAATGTAACGGATACCTATCCGTATATCCGTAATTATATTAATTACATAATAAACAATGTAGTGTAAAGGTACATTTTTTTGTTTATAAGACAATCATTATTAACCAGCACCACTACATTCCAGCGGTAGAACACAAACTTTCATTACAGATCTTTTATGTGTGTAGCTGTTAGCAGTTTCGACTTCAACTACTCTCACTTTTCCATCTTTACCAGGGTAAGTATTTATGACTCTGGCTAGGGGCCAGTATAGTGGTGACAAAATGTTATCCCTTAGGATCACCAATGCTCCTATCTTTACATTAGGTTGAATGTCTTGCCACTTAGGGCGAGATTGTAACAAATTTAAATAATGCTTACTCCAAATCTTCCAGAACAACATTTTTATTTCATTACAAGTTTTCCAAAATTGAGATTGTTTTATTATGTTTACATTAGGCTCAGGATAAGTATTTAAAGCAGTTCCTATTAAGAAATGACCTGGAGTAATACAAGTATAATCATTTGGATCATTGGATAATGGCATGAGAGGTCTGCTGTTTAAACTAGACTCAATTTGGCATATGACTGTATACAGTTCTTCATAAGTGAGAATGGACTTTAGTAACACTCTCTTTAAGTGGTACTTTACACTTTCGACGCCAGATTCTGCCAATCCAGCGAAGACTGGTGAATAGCAAGGTAAATAAAACCGGCCAAGAGCGTGTCGGGCCACGCTCAGTGTAGGGTTCCGTAGTTTCCCGTCCGTCACAATAAGTGTTCCCACTTATGAGTTTAAAGGTGTCCATTAAGTTCGCGCTCCAGCAGCGCTCCGCGCTCCTGCAACTGCTCCCGGTACTTACTGTTGTTTCCATCCAAGTTCAAAATGATTTTCCTAGAAAGTCCTTATAAAGTTCTATTTATCAGATTTTTTTCATATTTTCCAAACTTATGGTATAAAAGTTAGAGGGGGACACATTGTTTTTTACTTTTGGAGCGATTATTTCCGAAATTATTGACATTATCAAAAAATGATTTTAGTAAACCTTTATTCATTTTTAAATACCTTTCCAACAATATATCACACGTTAGGGTTGAAATTAAAAAAAATCACTTCCCACTTTACATATAAGGGGGCTACCCTAATAAAACATTTTTTTCCAATTTTTATTTTACCACTTTGTCGGCGTGATTGATACACATATTGGTACCAAATTTCAGCTTTCTAGTGCTAACGGTCACAGAGATTAAGCGAGGACGGACAGACGGACAGACAGACATGGCGAAACTATAAGGGTTCCTAGTTGACTACGGAACCCTAAAAATGAAAATTAATCCTCTTTTGAGCTGAATATTGACGCACCTGTCTTTGGTGAACTGGCGAGTTGTGAAATTTATGTAGTTCGTTTAATTGGTTCTTTGAGCACTTGAAGGTTGAAGCGTTGTCGCTATATATGTCTGTGGGTAATCCACGTCGCGATATAAATCTATTTAGGCAGGCTATAAAGGTTTCTGTTTTTAAATCATTGGCTAGCTCCAAGTGAATAGCTTTTGTTACAAAGCACACAAACAGGCAAATATAACCTTTTGAGATTAAAGGTTTTCTGATCCTGGCTATTTTCAGGGGGATCGGACCAGCGTAATCTAAACCTACCTTCTGGAAGGGGCGACATACATTGACCCTATCTGGCGGCAAAAAAATCCATTAACTGTTTTGCTGATTCAGCTTTTAATCTAAAACAAACAGTACGTATGTTACACTTTTTTAACTTGTCTGAGACCGTTCACAATCCAGAATCTTTGGTTTATTGATGACAGAACAAGCTTTGAACCCGCATGGAGGTTTTTTAAATGTTCACTTACAATAATTAAATTAGTGATGCGGGAATCCTTAGGTAAGACAATGGGATGTTTCTGTGTATAGGGAATGGAGGCATTTTGTAATCGGCCGCCCACGCGAACCAACGGATATAATGGCTTTAAATTTCCTTTAACAATTGTTTTCTTACATTTTAAGGCATGAATATCTTTTGATAAATATTTTTCTTGTTCATATTTTAGAATCATTGACAATGACAGATCAAGTTCCTGAGTTGTAATATAATTAAGTTTATTTTTAGAGACTAATTTTGACTTTGCATTCTGAACGAAACGTAAGATGTAAGCTAAAACTCTCGTCACTTTTTTTGATATCAGAAAATTTTTCAAGAAAATCGAGACATAACGATTGCTCACCAGAAGTAGTACAAAGCATTACACTTAAGCATGCAGAGTCGACGCTTACCTCTGGTAAATCCTGTGGTAAAATTAAATTTAATTGTGGCTTGTACTCACGTGAATGCAGAAACGCAGGCCCTTTCCACCACAGGTCATGATCGGCTAGCTCGTTTGGCATGACTCCTCGGCTAAGACAATCGGCGGGGTTCTCGTTCGAGCTAACGTATGACCATGTGTATTTTTGTGTAAGTTGTAAGATAACCTTAACGCGATTCGCTATATAAGCTTTAAGTGTGTTAATGTTAGTTTTGAGCCAAGCTAATACTATTTGTGAGTCAGAATAAATTATAATATCCTGTATTTGCATTTTAACAGTTAATATGTGATGAATTCTGCTGACAAGCTGTGCCAGCAACAGAGCTGCATTAAGTTCTAGTCGAGGAACTGATAAACTCTTATTAAGAGGATTTATTCGTGATTTCGAACAAAGCAAGGATATCTTGACATTACCCATTGAATCCACGACTCTTAGATATACACAACAGCCATAACCAGTTTTGCTAGATGCATCAGCAAACCCTATAATTTGTGTAAAGCTTATGTCATGCACACTTATATGTCGCGGTATACGCATTGGTTGCATTGTAAGCAAGCTATTACGAAACTTGTGCCAAAGCTGTAGCAGTTCACAATTTGGCACCGAATCCCAGTCCAATTGCCATAAGCGTTGCATTATAGCCTTTGCGCTTACCACAATAGGTCCAGCAAGACCTAGTGGGTCGTAGAATCCACTTATGAAGCTAAGAATTTCACGCTTAGATTGAGGCATGCTATTGACAATTTTTGGACTTGATATAATAAATGAATCTAACTTAATATTGTAATTCATACCTAGTGTTTTTAAAGAAGTGTTATTTTTCTCTAGATAAGTCTCATCAAAATCTTGTTGATCTTTTTTGTATTTCTTTTAACAAGTCTGTGAATTTGAAACCCATTTGTGTAATTGAAAACTTCATAAGCTTAACAAACTGCATAATTGTTCCTTTGCTGCTGATAATCCAACCAACGTCTTTTCTGAATAAAGAATGTCATCGACATATGTGGAATTATTTAAAATATAAGCAGCTATAGGGTATTCATTGTGGTGTTGTTCAGCCAACATTTTTAAACATCGAGTTGCCAAATAGGATGAGCTCTAAGCCATAAGTGACTGTGTTTAATTGAATACATTTAACACTTTCGTCTGGAGAATCTCTCCATAGAATATTTTGTAATGACCTGTGCTTGGGATGTATTTTTATATTTCTAAACATATTTTTGATGTCTGTTATGAAAAAATATTCATCAACTCTGAATAGCATTAAGACATCTACTAGCTCATTTTGTACTAAATGACCATTAAGTAATAAATAATTCAAAGATGTTTTTGTACTTGTTTTCATAGACCCATCAAATACAACCCGGCATTTTGTTGTCTTTTTATCTAGCCTAAGTACAGGGTGGTGTGGTAAAAAGCACACTGGGTCAGTAAATAGGTTATATTGACTTATATCAATTAATGTACCATGTTGTTGCTTTAAATAATCATGAATGAACTCCTTGTATAACATAAAAAGATTAGAATCTTTTTAAATCTGTGTTCTAAGTTATGAAATCTTTTTAAAGCTAAATATAATGAATCTCCTAAAGCTTGATTGATTGAATCTAATGGTAACTTTAGTGGCAAGATTTCTTGTATTTTATTATTTTTTGTATCTTGCTCGACATTGTCACAAAATATCTTTTCGCACGAGTCGAGTCGCAATGTGCCTCTGGGAAGGTGTCTGGAACACTTTCACACTTCCAAAACTTAACAATAGAATTGTTTAAATCAGAATCACATTTTTTGCAAAATAAAGTAATGACTGGTTCGTTGTGTTGTGTAGGTGTGTTACCTGCAATTACATAACCAAGTCTTGTATTTAGTAATGGAGCCTTAGGTGTGACACTACCATCAGGTGTCTCCGAGCTGGATGGAAGAGCTTGAATCTCAGGCTCAGGCGGCAGCAAGATAGAGTAAGCAGCTTCTTGTTCCTACAGTCTCCGCAGCAGCACCTGTGTCCTGGATTCGTTTTCTTCACAGCTGCGACATGAGCCACCTTTGAAGTTGGCTGGGATCGGTCCAGTGGCCGCTCTGCATTCTAGAGTGCAAGTGCACGCTTAGCTAGAAAATCAATAAGGTGCGCAACCGTAGGATCTCGTACTCGAGCCAATTGGAATTCCCTACTGCACAATAAGTCTAACTTTCTAGTCAGAATGCAAAGTACTATTGGATCCCATTGATCAACTAAGTGACCTAGGTTTTTTAAGGCAGCTAATTGTTGCTTAACAATAGATACAAAGTTTCTTAAATTATAGGTACAATATCTAACAAAATGTGTATATGTTCATTTGTAATTTTATATTTATTGTCGTATCTATCAACTAGAATTTTCCTGGCCTCATGGTAACTCTCAGTAGACAATGTGAGATTTTTGACCAGATCGTGAGGTTCCTCTCGCAGAAAATTACGTAAATAGAAAAACTTTTGCACGTCATCTAAATTTTGATTGTTATGTATGAGTGAATCGAAGTGTATGAATGGCTTGAACTCGGAGTACTTACCAGAGTACGTTGGTACATTTATGGTAGGTAACTTTGTATTGAAGCTTTTTGTAACACACTCGTTTTTACAATCTTTTTCACAATTTATTGTTTCCAATAATTCTCTGATAACGGTGAGCGTTTTGCTGTACTGCTCTTCTACATCATCGCCATCATCGAGGTCGGGATGTATGGCGCAAATCTCCAATGTATAGTCTTCGTATTTTTTAAATGTGTCGCGAAGACGCTCTTCCTTTAGGAGTAACGCCTGTTTAGAAAACTCCTTGTAACCCTTTTCCTCTTTGAACATGTTTTCAATTTTCGTTAGAGTACCTTTGATGGACGCTCGTTTCCTGACGAGCGTTCTAATTTGTTCGCCATCTATTTTTGAAAACTTGTTTCGTACACTGTAAAATTGCTGTTACAACAATATAATTCGGTTGTAACTGAAATTATCTGACTGCACAAGCACGAAACAAGCAAAATGAAAAAATAAGACGGTTGCGACGCGTTTCGATTCGAAAAAATTGCGGCGGCGCGCCGGCGAGGCCACGTGGTGACGCGTGCTCCTCGAACTCGATAGACTCGCCCATCGCTGATTGGCTCTTCTGAGTGGCGTGGTGTGACGCGAGCCAATCAGTTGCGTCCTGTTGGCGCGGCGACGAAGCACTCTCGCTCTCGGCGTCACCGAAAGTTGCTTTTTTCCTGATAATCGAACCAAACTTGGATTTCCAGAACACTCAAACGCAGCGCTCGAACTTTCTGGAGCGTTTTGGACTCGCCCTTGAAATTTTAAAGTGGACTTGCCCGTTTCTTTTTCGCTACGGCCGGGACGTGGCGTGGGTATCTTCTGGAAGTTGTATGATCCAAAGTTTCACACGTATTCACCGTTCTTTCGCTGGATAGACTATATTGTTATTGCTCGGAAGGACCATGTTGGGATTTTAGATATTTATAAATAATAAAACTGCAGATCGGGTGAAAAATGCGTGTGCTCCGTGTAATAATTCTCTTGTCCAGTAATGGCATTAGTGACATTGACAGGTAAAATTAGACAATTTATATTTTTGGGATAGCTTATGGGCTTTTGTCCCATACAGATAAAAACTTAATGTTGTGTTGCCAACAACCACGCATGTTTATTAGACTTAAACACACAGTAAATTCATTCTGCGTAGATCGGACTATAAATAATAATTAAAAACCTGAGCGGTACTCCGGGCTAATACTGACATCGGGACGTCAGTCACCTCAGTCCCCCTAGACCATGGGTGCTGGAAACCACCCGAAACGTCGGGAATTAAAAATCATGTAAATTAAATGCGATAAAATCCGTAAAAGTAGTTTTAATCAATTTTTAATACTCAAAGTATGCATTATCGCCAATCAATTTAGTGTGCGTAGAAGTCTTTCCCTCATAATGCATCCCGCTCGGCCACGGACACCCGATTACAAATGGACGAGACATTACTAGGGGTCTGCGGAAGTGACGTATGCTTACTGACTTCTGCTAATTGTCAACAATATTTTTATAACAGGCAGTATTAGTTTGGTTTTTCAATATATTTATGACATATTTTCTATGCGAGTTCAGTGATAATTTTTTTTACCAAGTTATCCGATTTCAATAATTTTTTTGTTTGAAAGGGGGTAACTTAGTAGTAGTCCCATCGTGATCACGATTTGATGATGGGATCCATGCGAAGATATTCAATTTCATGAGTTGCAATGGCATCTGCACGACTTATGAGAGAGAGCTCCGTGGCGGTTGAGTTGCGAGCTGAGAGCGGCGGGTTCGAATCTCGTACAGAACAAATATTTGTATGACCTACAAATAATTGTTCATGGTCTGGATGTATGTCTTTGTGCAGTTTGTGTATGTAAACTGCCTCCACGATACACGAGCAAATACCAGCTAACGATTTAAAAAAATCTTTACCATGACAACATTTGTCGATGATTATATTACTCGTATTTTTGTTCTTGTGTAGTTGATTTTACTTTTTAACATTTTATAGAACACTGAACTCACGCTAGCAAAGGGGCGGAAAATGTTAATAAAGTAATTAAATCAATAATCAAAAATGAGTTTTTTCCATTAAATACTTTATCCGCACAAAGACTACTCTTTGCACTCGCTGTACAAGTGAACCTCTGCGCTATAAATTTAAGACATCTGGTTTG
The DNA here is from genome assembly GCA_907164705.1 of Parnassius apollo. Lineage (NCBI taxonomy): Eukaryota > Metazoa > Arthropoda > Insecta > Lepidoptera > Papilionidae > Parnassius > Parnassius apollo. Next base: position 26,733 of record CAJQZP010001170.1, read on the forward strand.
AGAGGAGCAAATAGAATTACAAAAAGGGCCGCTAGCGGCCAATGAACTAAATAGGTTTTAAACTAGAAATTTTTATGGAATCAATAACAAGAAATTTTATATAAATGCTACCTTTATCATAGGTAACGCTCAGGAGCTTAGCGCTCGTTGTAAATTTCACAGTACGCGGACAACCCGCGTTCCATCCCCGCCGGCAACAATGAAATTGTTAATTGCAATTTTAAGTTCTGATTTACAACGTGCTCAGCGGTAAAAGAAAACATCGCGAGGAAGCCTGCATGACTAAGAATAAAAAAAATCAGAGACATGTGGAGTCCGCCAACACGCAGTGGGGCAGCGCGGCGAACGTTTCTTTGCCTTTACACGTATATAGGCCGTTTACTTTACTATTTGTCATAGGAGCTTCTCTTGTATCGTGGAGGTGTTTTAACATATAATCTTAGGTCATGGAAATACTTGATCCGTACGGAATTCGAACTCTTGGCGCGTTGCGCGCGGCGGTTGTCTTAACTACTGCGCTGAAGAGTTTAAAGTTGTTGCTGTTAGAAACCTTGTACGAGCATCTGCCACCCTATTCAATATCCTCATCATATATCGCCCTTAGTTATATTACATTTTGTCATCCATGTGCTTTTTGCAATAATTTACGACATTATGCCTTTTAGGTATAACTCTGTGATGATTTAATATTCAGTCACTCTTCGAGGTTTAATTATGTCACCAATGTTACTGAGTAGAACTTCTGTACTGCCGGGAGACCGTTCTTTGTAAATAGAATAACGGAGACAAGCGAGCACACAGCTCATGTCACCAATGTTACTGAGTAGAACTTCTGTACTGCCGGGAGACCGTCTTTTGTAAATAGAATAACGGAGACAAGCGAGCACACAGCTCATGTCACCAATGTTACTGAGTAGAACTTCTGTACTGCCGGGAGACCGTCTTTTGTAAATAGAATAACGGAGACAAGCGAGCACACAGCTCATGTCACCAATGTTACTGAGTAGAACTTCTGTACTGCCGGGAGACCGTCTTTTGTAAATAGAATAACGGAGACAAGCGAGCACACAGCTCATGTCACCAATGTTACTGAGTAGAACTTCTGTACTGCCGGGAGACCGTCTTTTGTAAATAGAATAACGGAGACAAGCGAGCACACAGCTCATGTCACCAATGTTACTGAGTAGAACTTCTGTACTGCCGGGAGACCGTTCTTTTTGTAAATAGAATAATGGTGACGAGCGAGCACACAGCTCACCTGACGGTAAGTGAATGTTGCGGCCCATAAACATCTACATTTATCATCGATTAAAAATCAAAATGCAGATGCGTTGTCATCCGTGAGGACTAAGATAGTTTGCCTCGTTTCCAATAAAAAAGGTCTGCGGTTATCTACACTCACCATACGAAACACAGCGACATTGAGCTGATATTTCATGCTGATGTTCTGAGAGAGCGTAGTCCTTCCCCGGTCGAGTCGAGTAATTCATGCTGCAACCATAATATAGGTGCAACATGGCTCTACCAAGTACAAAAGCTCAGATCAGCTGGCTATGTCAGATATTCTTGTTTTTCTGCGGATATTCTCTTAACGGAATTTATCCCTCGAAGAAATCACTGATAAGTTTATTTAAAGATATTAATTTAGTCGGTACCGGTATAAGCTGATAACACTTTTGTTTTGCTTAGGAGTTAGTCTGGTCGGGCACCAACCGCTTACCAGTTTCTGTAGAGTTGCAGTGTTCGCAGCGTGTTCCGGTCTGCAGGGTATGAGAGCCAGTGTCATTACAGGCTGTAAGACATTCCATCTTAGTCATCAGAGGTGACGATGCGTCTTTAACCGACTTTTTCAGGTTGGTTGCTTGTAATAACTACTTATCAGGTGGACTGTTTGTTAGTTTGATATTTCTTTTACTTAAAATTAAAAAACATCAAAATTCGACACCACGCTGCAGCTATATTATAGTTGTGGACCGAATTGGTCGACCCGACCGGGGGAAGGACAACGCTCATAGAAATACCAGCGTAAAATAGCAGCTTAATGGTGCTGTTTCGTATGGCTAGTATAGAGAACCGAAGAACCTTATTACTGGAATCGAGGCATACTATCTTAGTCCTCAAGGGTGACAACGCATTTGCATTTTAATCCTTAATTGAGGATAAATGTGGATGTCTATGGGCCACAACATCCGCTTACTATTAGGTGGACTGTGTGATAAAAAAAAAACGATTCGATAGACATAAAAATTTAAAACAATAGAGCTCGTCAAGGCATGGTGATTTTCCTTATTATAAAGATCGTGTCAAGAATGAAGAAGACTATGAATCTTATCTCTGCAAACTAATTGGAAATAATTTTAATGTTACAAGTGTTGCTTTATAACTAAAAATATTCATTAAAATAACTAAAATTTCAAAAGTATTGATTAAAAATTTGTTAGCATTTTTTTACATTTGTGATTCAACGATAGCTTTATGTAACCTCTCGCGATAATGATTTCAGTTTCCTGCTTTGGATTTCTATTATAATATGTATTATTATAATGGTTCTCGAGCGGCAGCTTCGTACTGATTGGTGAAGTGTAGGGCGGCCCCCTAATAGACGGAGTGACGACCTGGTAAGAGTCGATGGATGCATGTGGCTTAGGACTGTGCTTTGTGGCATTTCTTGGAGTAGCATTTTTTGATAAGAAATATAATTGACCTTAAAAATGACAAGCAGATAATAGATGCAGAATTTATTTTAACGTTTCTTCATCTAGCAGTAGGTGTCTCGTTTTCAATTGGTTTATCCGCATGTTGACGTTTGATATGTCACGATGTACTGGCCACGTTAGAGGATACACTTTCCTAAATCATCCCGCGGGAGCTGTGAGAGTTGACAGAGGGAAACAATACGGGAGACGGGGAACAGATTAATTACCCGTAAAGAAAAAAAATGATGAAAATTCTACATATTAAACAATGTATGGGGGTCCCATGTTCAGCAGTATTTTGGATAGGGTGTAGTAAATGCATGATGATTGAATGGTCAAATAGAAATTTGTATTTTATTATGTCCTTTTATTCCGAGTTTTGGGACAGACAACCCAAAAAATACCTCATATAAAACCCTCCATAAAAGGACTAAACTTTCCCGTGCACGAGAAAATTGCAGGTAGTCTGACTATAGATGGGGATTAATGGGTATGTGCCACATTTATTTTATTTTATATAAAGTTATCCTTTTTCTCTGCTAGTGATAATAGTGTTTTATGATGTTTAACAACTAAATTAGATAACAAAAAAACCCGATTTATAACAAATCTCGAAACATAAAAAACAACGGTGCGAACGCTAACGTTATCAGATCTATAGATTATAGATATGTATCTAGTATAGATTGACAATGGATTGATTAGGGCGAGAACAAAATCAAAATACAGCAGTGTGCGTGTTATGCGCATGTGTGTGTGTGAAAAATAGTGCTGCACCACGAAAAACTTTTAAATACTTATATTTGAAACATTTCTTTAACCGTTCGTCGTCCGTCCGTCGTCCCATAGGAGTCGTTAGAGGGTAACACATAAGGAGATGGGCAGCAGCGCTTCAATCAAATAGTAACTAAACATAATTTAAAAAAATATGACTTGACTCATTTTGTAAATACCGTGTAGTTGCAACATAAGGCAACCATACTAAATGCCAAAACATCTTGTCCGCGTCGGCCTGTAGATGCCGTGAGAGGCGACGGAGGGAAACCAACTGCACGGGCGCTGGGTGCGTATAGTATGATTATTAACATACTGGTTACTTAAGCTGATAGTCCCGCAAATGACACACAGAAGGTGCCAAAGGTGCCTACCGGGTTCAGTAATTAAAATCTCAAAAGTTACTGATGTTATGTTCAGAAATCACAATTTACAGATTAGGATATATGTATATCCTACTTGTCAGCCGCCTAGCGTGTGCGGTGACGAGGAACTACTGGCGTTCTCCGGACATAGTGCAGTGTCAATTAAGCAAAGTGTATGTGGCTACTGTGTCCCTACACAACCAAGAGATGGGCAGTAGCGTCTTTAATCAAACAACAACTAAAAAATTACAAACTGCTAACTGCGCTGCCACGCGTGGCAACTATGGCAATATTTGTCGAGGCCTATGTTCAGTGGACTTTGATAGACTATGAGAGGAACGGCGAAACATTTGTTCTGTGAGCTTGGACCGCGTAGCCTAAAGATTTTCCGTTTCCTCGCTTCTTGTATTGCTCTCACGTAAAAGCAATAACAATAACTCACCTTCTTTGAGAGTAGAAGGACACCGCAGAACATAAATAATGTTTTTCTGGCGTGATTTTTCTAGTGTTAAAAAAATCAGATAAAAGGGGTTTAGGGCATTTTTTTATAATTGTTGTGTATACAAAACTGTCTGCAAACTGTATTTTCTGACTGAAAACTGTCTGTATGACTGTGCTTTTAAGCATTAAGACGCTACCCTGACCAAAACCTGGCAAAAGTGCGTTTTTCAGACTCTATTATCTCATTAGTTATGAAAAATAAACTACATCTAAAAGTACATTATTAATGTTCGATATCTTATCATCGCATTCCACGTTCTAATTTATTTTTATGTGCTATAAATACATTTAAAATCAACTTTTAAAAAATGACTAAAATTCTTGATTACATGCATCTGTTGCTAAACGCAACGCTCTAATCATTTGAGGATAACACTAATGGATAGATAATGAAAAAATCTATATTCTCCACGTTTTATTTAAATTTTTAAGTTCGTTTTTTCTCTTTTAATTGAAATAATTCCGAAAATTGTGTGACTTCTATGATAAAGGGGCGTGCGCAGAGTGCGGGCGGCATTACGCTGTATGCGTTCATACGAGGTGGCCGCGTCGCTGGTTGCCGCGCGTCCGTATTTCGCCGCAAACATAATATTATTTGAGTACCTACCAACCGATGCGCTTACGTCACGGTATATTGTAACTCGGCCGTATCTTAGAAATAAATATTACAGCCGTGCGGTACGTAAACATGCGATAGGGCTGCTGCCTCCAGTATTTTTACATTTGCCCATTGATTTATGTGTTTTATAACTCAATGCATTTTCCTACTTTGTGTTTCCATTTAGTTTTATGATTGTACTTAAATATACTTTTTTATATAAACAAATATAATAGGTACTTTGTGAATTGAATAGGAAGTGTTCAATAAAAATGCGTGTCGTTTTATGATTGGTAGATTTAATTAAAAAACCATGTTTATGTTTGAATAACAAATCGGTCTTATAAATTTGCGGCCGAAAAATATTTGCGCCTCGGCTGAGACGTACGAAATGCTTTATTATTAAAATTTTAAATATAAAAAATCCGCATTATAATATAAAGCTTAATTAAAAATTGTTTTGGGAAACATGGACAAGTTGGAGTAAAGGAATATCTTTTACTTGGTTATAGATACCTGCAGCTATTTTACAATTTATATGTTTGGTTTTAAATGAAGTTTGGATTTATTATTTTTTTATTTCTATTCTATTTTCTGAAAGGGTCCTAGGAAAGGAATTATCCACCGCGCTGCCCCACTGCGTGTTGGCGAACTTTGCATGTCTTCGAAATATTATTTTTCTTATTTCTCAGACATGCAGGTTTCCTCACAATGTTTTCCTTCACCACTGAGCACGTGGTAAATCAACACTTAAAATTGCAATTACAATATTATTGGTGCCGGCGGGGATCGAACCCGGTTTGCTCGCACACTGTGAAAATTTTAGCAAGCGCTAACCATCTGAGCTACCACGGCTCCTCTCCTCTCGAGCTAGAGACTTTATTTTATTTATCGTCAGGCCTGTTGGTCTAGTGGTTAGTGACCCTGACTGCTATGCCGTAGGTCGTGGGTTCGATTCCCACCCAGGACAAATGTTTGTGTGATGATTTATCTATAATATTTATGTATTTAGAAATATATAAGTATGTTTATCAGTTGTCTAGTACCCATAACACAAGCTCTGCTTAGCTTGGGACTAGATGGCGTTGTGTGATATTTGTGGAATATTATTATTATTATATTATTATTGTTGGGGTATCTGTATAGTTTTCTCATCTGGTTGGTTTTTATAAATATAAATTAAAATGAAAAGATAAATATACATAAATATCAATAAAATAAAATAAATACAAAAAATATACAAATAAATAAAGATCCAACCATATTAAATAAAAAATAGTCTCCTATTTTTCTCTCTATGTTTTGATCTCCTAAAACGAGTTTGAGTTGGTAAAATCAAGGCAAACTTAGGGTAGGGTTGACAATTATTATTTTGATAATAAAACTAGTGAAATTCCGCGGTTTTATATGCGCAAGCGTGAACGTAGTTAGAACATAATATAACCTTTATATTTTACATAAATATCCTAAAAAACTTATTATTTTAATATTTTACTAAGTACCTATAAAATTAACAAGTTTATTGCATTTTTATTTGAGTAATTTTTTATGCAATTTCTTTATCTACGTCTATTTTTAGGAACCTTTATTTAGTCTGAATCATACATAACACTATATTACTGATTTACTTACTTATACGTAGTTTTTTTTTTTGCAGTTACAAATATCTTGTGAGGTTGAAAAAGGTAGTAATGAAAAAATAATAAGAATAATAATAATTGACGTCAACAACCACTTTTCATATCATGGTCCATTAGGTTGCAGCTTCACCGAACCACAACTTATAATAATAATAATAACAATAATAATATAATATTATTTTGTATTTATTTTATTTTATTGATATTAATGTATATTTATCTTTTCATTTTAATTTATAATTTTTATATATTTAAATATTTATATAACCGAACCAGATGAGAAAATTATACGGCTCCAACGATTTTAGCGACGAACGCTTGGATTTATTTTTAGAAAATGTCCTTTTGTCCATGTTTTCAGGCAATAAAAAAACTGCTACAATATAAGAAGGTAAATTTCGACTAATCGTTAACGGTCGTTATAGCTCAGGTGGTATGTCGGTCGGGCGTGATATCGGAGTTCCGTGGTTCGCGTCTTGGCTTTGGTCCCGCTTTTTTTTTCCTTTTTTTTCAAGTTCCCTTCTTTTGTGAGAAAATTTATTATTTCAAACCCTTTTTTTTAGTAATTTTTAAAAATACGAAAATTTTAATTTTAAAAATTTAAAAAAAAAATATCTATTTAGTTACTAATGCTATATTTATTATTTTAATAATTACCTACCCAGTAGGTAAATATTAAAATAATAAATGTAGCATTATAAACAGTAAATCTCCCTCAAACTCAATTTACTAATATTGCTCCTAAATAAGGAATAGCAGATAAAAGATTAGTAGGTAATAACTATTGCTCCTCAAAATTATATTTGACCTCAAGGTAAAACATATCCTAAAATTCAGTAGCTAAATAAAATAATAATAACTACTATTCAAGTATATTTTCAATATGTAAGTAAATGAAAATAACAAAAATGAAGCACCATTAGCATGTAAAGTTCGAATCCATAATTAATATTTCGACAAATATTATAATTTACACTATAAAAAGCTAATTCAATATTAGCAGTATAGTATATAGTTAAAAATAATCAAAATAGTCATTTTTATTAATTAGATAATATATTAGAATACATAATTCTAATATAATGCAACTAATATACCGAATAAAGAAAATTAAAATACATTTATCATTGTACGCCGTGTCTATTTCCATAGAAGAGTTCATTGACATTGAAAAAATAATACTACGTTCGTAGCAGTAGGTGGCGTCTTTTTGGCGATTTCTTACGCGATATATTGTAGCGAGCGTCGACAGACCAAACGCTCAAGGTCGTTCGCTGGAGGTAGCGCCTTAAGCTGCTATTTTACGCTAGTAATTTGAGCGAGCGTGTTTTTATCCAGGTTAAGACGACACATTCCTGCTACAACCGTGTCTACTGCGTCTATTAAGTATGGCTTCAAGTTACACGTTAGAAACGAGCGTCTACGACCTTTAAGCTTCATGTATATTTCTATATTTGTGTGTTTTGTACAGTATAACAGAATAAAAATTTGGAAATCGTTTTCTAACAGTGATGACGAGAAATTGTTATTCAAAACCAATGCTTTACGTTAGTGTTATACTTTGATTAAATCATAATAATTTTGAATTAATAACAGAAAATACATGACTTCTTAAGAGGTACGTTGTCATAATCGCTACGCTTGGCAACTATATTACAAACGCCTTGCACTTTTTAAAAAAACCGTAAAAGAATTTTCTTGCACCTTTTACTAAATCTTAATGTAGAGTGAGAGTGATGAGAGATATCGTGGAAACAGTTTACAAACATAAATTTCACAAGAAAAAACATCCAGACCCAGATCCAGGGCAGCAATTATTTGAAGGCCATACAAATAATTGTTCCGTGCGGGGTTTGATTTTACAAGCCTCAGCGCCGCAAATAAATGCCGTAAGTTTTCAACGCTGCACTTCGCTGTACTAGGTATTTTACGACTGTCTATAATGAGATGCTTAAATCGACTTTTTTCGGACCTCTTAAGATCTTATTGTTTTTCTCATACCTCTTACCAAACCTACGGAACTATGTGAGTTGATGCATTACCTTACCCAACCATCGTACAGCATACATCGTTATACATATAGTAAGTTTATTATTTTACACCAACATGCACCGTCCAATAGTTAAATTTTTCCTTAAACTTAAGTTTGTCTAGAACAAAACACTCTTTAGTAAAGACTCTTATTTTACTTTCCTCTTTAACGTTTCTCTTTTCGTAGTATGTTTTATTTGTTTGTGTCAGTATAACATATTATACTTTATTCTACACAATAAAAGCTAAGAGCCGAAATTCATGCCTATGTTAAATACGGCTACAACGTGTAACGCGTACATTTCTTTACATGGTAGGGCCATGCAGCAGCTATATTACTGGTGTAGTTGTAGCACGAATGGATCGGCTCGACCGTAGGAAGACTACGCTCTCACAGAATACCAGCGTCAAATAGCAGCTTAACGCTATTGTGTTTCCTTTGGTGAGTGTAGAGAACCGGAGACCCTTTTTACTGGAAACGAGGCACTTGATCAAGTCTTCATGGGTGACAACGCATCTGCATTTTGATTCGTTATCGAGGATAGATAGATAGTCTATGGGCCGCAGCAACCACTTACCATCAGGCAGACTATGTGCTGGTTTTTTTGACTTTCAATTTATATCAAGACGTGTTCTGCATCGCTAAGTTGTAGAAAAGAAAAATCGTACGAACTCTAATTAATTATTGTTTTTTTTTTAAATATAATTATCCGTCCAGCCAGTACAGCCCATAGAAGTCAACTGATAACGTAAGTCTCCCGGTAAATTACCTCATAGAAATTACTTCCCCGCAGTCACGGTTGGCTGGCGACTTGTTTCACTTTGACGTACTGGTAAAGATGAAAGTATAGTATTTTCTACGTGTTCTAACTTTTATCAAATTAAAAAAAAAATGCGAGCAATCTATTAACGTCATGATAATTAATCAAAATTCAAAACTCAGAGTTTAGATCACTCCTGGCATTGCTCTCTACCTGTTCGTGGTGTATCATTGAAATCGGTTTAACCATTCCGGTTAAGCACAGAGAGACATACAGACTGACAAATATTTTAAAATGTTTATTCATGTCTTAATGGTATACAAGTAACCAAAGCTCAATAGCAGGCAGTCATTTCAATATAACGGAAAGTTACTCCAACTTGACATGTATACGTTCATAAGTAAGATTTGATTAAGTTCATTTTCACAGTTGCAAGCAGCTCGGGTACGATTCCCGCTGGTAATAAATGAAAATTTTTATGTGCTATTTAAAAATCTTATTTTCCTACGTGCGTTTCGGTAAAAGAAAGCCTCGATAAGAAACCTATATCTGAGAAATAAAAGAAAACATTTCGAAGGTATGTGAACTCCGCCATCACGCATTATTGTAGTGTGTCGGACGTTCTTACTCTAAAAATGATGTCTCGGCTATCTCGGCAATGATATGAGGTCTGTAGGACGTTACACACTGTGTATCTTTAAAACAAGGTTTATAAGAAACATTAGTTTACATCACTTCAATTCCAGCCTTCAATTTGAAAACTTTTATATAATAGAAATAAGCAGGCAAGTTTTCGCCCAATTAAACCCGACCGCGTTCTATCTGAGTGTAACATTAGTAATTGCGACAGAAGTCACGGTGGAGGGAAAGCTGTATAATTGTTTTTATGAGAGAAACTACTTGACCTTTTGATTAGGAATCGCTTTAACGACTTAAAGCCTCTCTTCCATCATCGCGCAACTAAACGTTCGACATGTTTTAACTTTATGTTGAGTTAGTGACGTGTTAGCATCATGTCACTCATGCAATCAGATAATATGTCTGCTTTCTCATGTTTATTTTTATCTTTGGTGTTATGTATAGTACGAGTGTAAGTTGCTGAATAAATGCGTGTCTATCTATTATCGCTACGCTTTTGTTGTTACGCTTTTGTTGTTGCTACACCATACATACAGTGGTAAAGAGCATGTTGCTGACTTCAATTTAGTAACCAAACTTGTCAGCCTTTTACCCGGACACAAAGGAGCCAATCTCTTAGTATTGTTACGAGCTTGAGGTTCGTGACAATAAAAGTTGCCGATAAAATTACCTAAATTAACACTTTAATTTACTTTACACAAATTAAAACTTTAAACACTAATAATTAAACACACTAATTCACTTAATTCCGCTCCGAAGCTTCGCTTGTGTCGCCGTGTTCAACTCTGCCCCGATCGCATCTTGCAGCGCCTATTTATATAATTAGCAAAAAAGCGTCCCGAACATTCAAGTAAATGCGCGCCAGGCAACGAGTATTCGAGTGTAGATTTTCCAGAAACTTAGTTCTTTGGGTGGCGCTGTCGGTCGAAAGATTTGTGATGTCATTTACTCAATGCTCCCCTCGCTCTCGTTCCTGACACTAGATGGCGCTAGTGTATCGTCGACTTGAGCGCGCAACAGTATTATACAGAAATTGACTGGATGATTGGTATTGTCATCTTAAGCGCATTGGTCTAGTTATCGTAAACGTGATCATGTGGCAACCGGTTCGAATCCCGTGTCGGGTAAAATTTATTATTGGTTTTTTGTGTCAAGAATTCCTCGGTAGCAACGCGGGGTTAGTACCCTCCTTTACGAGCAATGAAGTTAACAGTTCGGTTCAAATACATCGATAAAAAATAGTGAAGACTCGTGGAGCGTCTGGTTAATCAACGGGGATGTAGAAATTCTCCCTTCTTTATCTCGGCTGAATGACCAGGTGCAGAAAGAGAAATTACCTGCGTACACTCTCTAAAATGTATTTTGTATGATAATAATAATGTCTTACAGATGGAATTGCTGTCACGACGGCCAGTCTTAACAGAGACTATACATGTTGCACTTGTTCAACTAGTTTCATGCTGCATTTTATTACATTTAAGATGTTATTCCTCTTTTTTTCTACTTTTTAGTAAACGTATTAATAAAACTATTTTTTAATAAAACTATTTTTTGAAATTTTAACGCGTTTTATTTTTGTTTATTTCAATTCCGGCCATTTCAGGTTTTTTGCCGCACCCATGGTCACGGGAGACCGAGATCAATGTTATACTAGAGTACATTCAGCTTTTTAATAAACTTTTGGACCGATCTACGTGGCATGAGCTAACTGTGTCTTTAACTCTTGCAATGGTATGCATGGCTTAAGTTTTAATATCATTAATAAAATGATCCAAAGCGGATGGTAGTACCCAGCCTCCTTCTTTATTGAAATTAGGATGCTTTTTAATTTCAATAGCCTCACGTATCATCTTTGGCAGGAATCTATGTACTTTCGCGAGTATATGTGGTCAATGAAATCTGATGTAATAGCGGGGACCTCTAGGATATGATCACAAACCGTAGACTTCCTGAAGCGTTGGTGTTTCATGTCATGTGTCATGTTAATATATTACGTACATCACACAGCTAACTGTGTAGTGTTCCCGTAAATATATGAAATCATTTCGTTTTTTTCTATTTTAATTCCTTCTATGTTTTCTTACGTGGTGGACTGAGTGTTCGTTTCTCACTCTAACATCTATGTTAAAAAAACTTTGAAAGAACGTAAACAGAACTTGTGTGACTGATTCTTGCAGGTAATCAGTAAACGCAAAAAAAACTCCCGTTATTTTAACCCTTCCTCGTTTAACCTGTAGTTGAATCTGGCTGCAAATCTCAATTAAACTTCGGCCGCAAAACATTCGTTTGTGAACGTTAACTGCAAAGGTCTAACGTTATTCTATTTTATTACAAATAGACCCTGGGCCTTTAGGTCACTTTGTTGATAATTTACTTTCTAAACTAGATTCATCTTTGTGCAACTCTTTTATAGTTTTTAGGGTTCCGTAGTCAACTAGGAACCCCTATAATTTCGCCATGTCTGTCTGTCCGTCTGTCCGTCCTCGCTTAATCTCTGTGACCGTTAGCACTAGAAAGCCGAAATTTGGTACCAATATGTGTATCAATCACGCGGACAAAGTGGTAAAATAAAAATTGGAAAAAAATGTTTTATTAGGGTAGCCCCCCTATATGTAAAGTGGGTAGTATTTTTTTTTTAATTTCAACCCTAACGTGTGATATATTGTTGGAAGGTATTTAAAAATGAATAGGGGTTTACTAAAATCATTTTTTGATAATGTCAATAATTTCGGAAATAATCGCTCCAAAAGTAAAAAACAATGTGTCCCCCACCCCTGTAACTTTTGAACCATAAGTTTAGAAAATATGAAAAAAATCTGAAAAGTAGAACTTTATAAGCACTTTCTAGGAAAATTATTTTGAACTTGGATGGAAACAACAGTACCCAATACCGGGAGCAGTTGCAGGAACGCGGAGCGCTGCTGGAGCGCGAACATAATGGATACCCACCTTTAAACTCATAAGTGGGAACACTTATTGTGACGGACGGGAAACTACGGAACCCTACACTGAGCGTGGCCCGACACGCTCTTTGCCGGTTATTATAGATATAATATCTGGCCCGGCAAACGTTGTTCTGTACTTCCCAGAAGATGGACGAACAAACGAAAAAGGCGACATGAGTTACATACCGAAAAAATAAGAATTTTGTGTCTTTTTTCTTTTATATTTAACTTTTTTGGTTTTTGTTTAAAAAAACTGATTGTTGCATTACATTACAGGTAATTTTTTGTCATCGTTATTTCAATAAAACCAATATTACGTAAATATATGCGAATTTCTGGTTAAATCTTTACGGCTATACAATATAGTAAAATGGAGGGCAAATGTGCATCGCAATATTCGGAACGTGATTTACGCGAGGGTGGAATTGAATAGCGGGCGTAACTGATGCGACGAGCTACGAGCAGTGTCACGTATATTATATTATCTAAATATTGAAGGAAAAAATTAGACTTGTAGTTTTGTTAATATTAAACGAATCTTGTAAAGGCCAAATTAAATGGGAAACACAAATGTAGGAAGGCATGGTGATGTAATTTGACTATACTCAGTACCCACTATTTCAAGCTTGGCTGCAGCCTGCAGCATGAATTACTCGGCTCCTCCAGGTAAGACACGCTCTCACAGATTACCAGCGTGAAACGGCAAATGCATAATGCTATTGCTTTACGCTATTTGAGTGTAAAGGAAACGTCTTTTATGTCGCCTCAATCCTGAGATACAGCGTTATACTTTGGGGAAATGCACCCAACATTCGCGATGTGTTCATTGCACAAAACAAATGTCTACGTGCAATGTACACGTGTTGGTAGTTTAATAACTACCAACACGTGTAAGCCACATTTTCAAAAACTAAAATTTTTAATATTTCCCTCGTTATCTATTTATGAAACAAGAATTTTTGTAAAACGTAATATTAACATGTATAAATTCGTGGAAAGTCAACGTCGCTCAGATAAGCTTCATTCTGTACCAAGTAGAACTGTTTTCTTACACCAGAGTATATATGAAATGGCACCGAAAGTATATAACAAAATACCTAAGTACATTAAAGATTTTGACAACATTAACATTTATAAACGTAAACTTTTTGATTTACTAAAAGATGAAACATATTATTCTTTAGATGAATTCCTTATATTTAAACGAGCAATTCTTGTATATATATATCTTGTGTATATATATATATATATATATATATATATATATATATATATATATATATATATATATATATATATATATAATCGGAATCTCGGAAACGGCTCCAACGGTTTTCATAAAATTTTGTGTGCAGGGAGCAATAAATCGATCTAGCTAGGATTTATTTTTAGAAAATGTCTTTTTGTCCGTGTTTTTAGGCGATGAAAAACTGCTACAATATCGTTAGAATAAGAAGTTTTTTTTTTTTTTTATAGAAGAAGGGGCAAACGAGCATGTGGCTCACCTGATGTTAAGTGACTACCGCCGCCCATGATCAATCGCAACACCAGGAGAATTGCGGGTGCGTTGCCGGCCCTTTAGAAAGGAGTAAGCTCTTTTCTTGAAGGTCCCCAGGTCGTATCGGTCCGGAAAAATCGCCGGTGGTAAACTATTCCACAGAGAGGTAGTACGTGGCAAAAACTCCTTGTGAAACGTACAGTGGTGGACCGCCAAGCATCCAGATGGTGTGGATGGTATCGGGACGTTTGACGTGTAATGCGTTCACGAAATTTGGCGGCTGGGATTAATCCGAACAATTCCTCAGAGCACTCCCCGTGATAGATGCGATAAAATACGCAAAGAGATGCAACATCTCTTCGCAGCGCCAGTGAATCGAGCCGATCGGAAAGCACTCGGTCGTCGACGATTCGAGTCGCTCTGCGCTGGATGCGGTCAAGTGGAAGAAGCTGGTACTGGGGAGCCCTAGCCCAGAGATGGGAACAGTATTCCATGTGCGGCCGAACCTGCGCCTTGTAAAGTTGCAGGCGGTGTGCCGGCATGAAATACTGTCCCGCTCTGCTGAGCACGCCAAGCTTTTTAGAGGCCAATTTGGCCTTCCCTTCCAAGTGACCACGAAACTGCACGTCACTCGATATGTCAACGCCGAGGATTCCGATACTGGCTGAGGCAACAAGGGGAGTGCCTTGAAACTGAGGGGATACGACAAAGGGGTTCTTTTTAGCGGTTGACGCGCAAACTTGTGTCTTCTGGGGGTTAAACTGGACTAGATTTAGTCGCCCCCAATCCGAGACTCTGTCCAGCAGAGACTCGACTTCAGACACAAGTTTGTCCCGGCACTCGGAGACGTTTTCCCGAGAAATATTGGCTCGGCCGGTGTAAAGAGCATCACCAGTGCTGTCATCTGCATAGCAATGAATGTTACGGGTACGCAACATGTCATTGATATGCAGAAGAAACAGCGTTGGCGATAGCACACAGCCCTGTGGAACACCAGCATTAATAGGCTTGCAATCGGAGCTTGCACCGTCTACAACGACCTTGATGCTCCGATCTGCAAGAAAGCTGGTGATCCAATCGCACAATTTCTCGGGAAGCCCATAGGAAGGGAGCTTCGAAAGAAGCGCTTTGTGCCAAACCTGATCGAAGGCCTTCGCAATGTTCAAACTAACGGCCAATGCCTCCCCTTGAACTCTACTGCCTCCGCCCATCTGTGAGTTAGGTAGACCAGAAGATCACCAGCTGACCGACCACGGCGAAAACCGTATTGGCGGTCACTAATCAGCTGGTGATCTTCAAGGTACCTCATGAGCTGGCAGTTTACAATGGACTCCATTGTTTTGGAGAACAAGGAGGTGATGGCGATTGGCTGGTAGTTGGACGGGTCAGGGCGGTCGTCTTTTTTAGGGATCGGGTGAACGTAAGCCGTCTTCCATGATTTTGGGACTACGCCTAGGGAGTAGGAGTACCGGAAAAGACGCGTTAAAACCGGTGCCAACTCTGGAGCACACGTCCTCAGCACAATTGGGGGGATTCCGTCAGGCCCACTCGACTTGTGGATGTCCAGGGAGAGGAGTGCTTTGCGAACCGAGCGCTGTGTGAAGTGCACTTCCGGCATGGAGCACTCACACCGCGGGATGGTCGGCGGAGTACTCCCCCCGTCATCGAGAGTCGAGTTAGACGCAAAGAAAGAGCCTAGAATATCGGCTTTCTCCTTTGCGGTATGGGCCAGTGAGTCGTCCTCCCTGTGCAGAGATGGAAGAGATGGCTGACAGAAATTCCCCTGGACAGCCTTGGCGAGAGACCAGAATGCACGGGTTCCAGAAGGAAGGCGAACTAGTTTCTCGCCAATTCTGCCTATGTGCTCTGACTTTGCCTTGGCAATGACTCTTTTAAAGGACCTAGAGGCGCAATTATACTTCTTTTTTAGAGCGCTGGTGTTTACATCCCGGGACGCTGATGCATCAACCCAGGCTTGGTAGCACTCCTGCTTATAGCATGATGCTATTTTACAGGAGCGACCAAACCATCGCTGAGACTTGCCTCCAATGGACACCACAGAGGAAAGAATAAAAAGTTCCATACCCTGAAGTACCACATCAGCAACAGAGTCCGCAACAAAGTTGGGATCCTCCGGCGAGAAGCAAACCCGCCCCCAAGGGTAGGATGCAAAGAAAGACCGCATCCCATCCCAATCGGCTGACCTATAGTGCCAAACACGGCGGCAGCCTGCAGAATGCAACCGCGATTTCAGCGTGAGTGGCACCACACTCCGGACCAGACAATGGTCCGAGGAGCCTAAAGGGGCGTCGACGGAAATCTGATATCCGTCCAGGTGAGAGGTCAGCAGAAGGTCCAACAGGGAAGGTGCATGATCCTCCGTATCTGGAATCCGCGTAGGCGAAGTAACCAGTTGTGTCAGACCATATGCCAAGGCAAAATCATGAACAGATCTCCCAGCATGATCGGTTAAATGTGAACCAAGCCGTTCGGCGTGATGGGCATTCAATTTCATTCAACCAAGCCATTCGTAAATTTTGACAGTTTATTAATGATTATAAATAGCTTAATTGGTATATTGTGCGGTCATAAAATCGTGATACCATGGTTCGAGGACCGACCGACCGACTTTTTTTAATTTTTTTTAAGTTTCTTCCTTTTTTGAGAAAATCTATTTTTTCGAGCCTTTTTTTTAGTATTTTTTAAAAACACGAAAATTTAAATTAAACTAATTGCACTCATGATTTTTTATTCAAATAACCAGTAAAATTTTTTCTATTATGTCGCTAAGATCAAAAAATATTATTCGTATTTCATCAGTATGTAATTTGTATCTAAATATAATTTCCAAAACACACGAATTAAAAAAACCGAGCGAAAAATACCGAGCAAAGCTCGGTCAACCGGGTACTATTTATGTAAAGGAATGTGTGTATTTATATAAGGACTTCATCTAAAGATATAAAACATTTTGACATTATAATTCTATATTATAAACATCATAGACTACATATCTATCATGACATGTGCCAACTAATACTAGATGACAATTAGACAAAATGATGACAATTATTATATGTACACTATCCCCTTATTATCTTAAATTTTTTTCTAATTATTAATGTATTATTTAATTATTTCAATTAGATACTGACATCGGAAGAGAAAAAAAATTAATGTTATTAATGAATGTTGCGCTTATTGTTCTGTATACCTACTGGCGGGACATAGAGAACCTACCTTGTATTTTACTATGTACGTATCGAGATCTGTAAATGAACCTACGTTCACAAAATAAACTGATTTTATTTGATTTTTACTGGTAACAAAGCATTCTGTCACAGACCAAATGGGTGACAATGTATCTACATTTTTGTTTTTAATCAATAGATTGTAGATGTTGATGATTGATAGATTTAAGGTTATCCTTATCCTTTCTCATAAAGTATGATCGGTGCTTCCTTCTACATCATCGTAACATTGCTGAACAGAGTACTCTTCCGTTGTAGAAAAGGAAGGATTTGCTTTAGTCGTCACGCTCTATCGAAAGCTAAAGTATACCGCAATCTATCGAAAGCTTTTAGATTATTTATTTTTTGCATTACCCAAACGCCTCTTACGGTACCCATGGTACAAAAGACTGTCACTAACGCCACCACCACACGGGGTACAGGTTGGGTTACATTTGCACACATCGAACGCAAAATGGACCGGTTGTGTTGGGGTTGACTTGTCGAGTAGACAAAAAAGCAACATACGTTTGATGCCCCATTATTTTTATACTACTTCTTACTCGTATACGTAAATACAAGCTCTTTATAAAAAGAGGAAACCGAAATAAATAAGATTGACGAACTTATTAAGTATTGCACTATGTATTGTGAACATTTTTATCGTGTGTCTGAGGTAAAATAATACGACTAGTGTGTTTACAAAATATCTCAATAACGACTTGACGAAATAATATAACTATTTTGATCTTCAAAATCATGTAAAGTTGGTTTTCATAACTACTATAAAGTGTAGACGTTTTGTAATTTTAATCTATAGAATAAAAGCACTATTGTTATACCGCACTATACCGGAATTTCACATGTAATCAAAAACGTATTCTCAATTAGTAATCTGAGTTGGTAGTGGAACACAGAGTAATTTTATAAAAACAAGCGTGGCAAGTGGCAACTATGGCGAAATCCCCTTAATAGGCAATCTATGGCGAGGCCTATGTGGCCAGTGGACTTCTGATAGACAGTTATAGTAATGATTTCATTCATCTTCACGTTATATTCTGTTATCTTACACTGACATTTTGTGGGAACGTTGTTCCCCTATAGACAATGATCTATGTAACAAAATTGTTCAAAACTTCTATCATTTAAATCCATAAATGAAGATAAGACATCCTTTCAACGATAAATGTACAAGTTGGAACCATGGCTGACAGGCGCAAATTTATTACCGTCCGAGATAAGTGCTTCGATCGGCGCATCCTGTCGAAATAGTTATATGTTAGGTTGCTAGAAATTTTAATGGATAGTTGTTTCTTACCGTCCAGTAAGTATATCCACTATATTTTTGAACAGTTACACCTCCATTTTACGTTGTGGTGATGGTGTAAGTGAATTCATCACCTCATCTCATCCCGTCAGTAAAAATAGTTTCAGGTTCTTTTATGATAAGTGGCCACTGCAGTCCTTAGAGACTTGTAGCCAGCTTCAACACATGAAGGCTAGATATGTGTTTTTTGTATATAATTGGAGTGCCAAACGAGTACACAGTACACCTATTGGTACATTTATCCTCGATTGAGAATCATATTGCAAATGTGTTGTCACCCTTAAGAAATAAGATGGAATGCCCCGTGTCCAGTAAAAAGTGTCTCCGGTTCTCTACACTCATCATACGAAATATAGCAGCATTACTCTGATATTTTACGCTGGGATTCTGTGAGGGCGTGGTCCTTCCCCGGTCGAGACGACTCACTCGTGCTTCATATAATATAGCTGCAGCGTGGCTTTACCACGTATGAATATAAATATGTGTTGTCACCTTTGAGAATTAAGATGAAATATTTCACAGCCTGTAAGTATTCTGGTTTCCCTTCATATCGAAATACAGCAGAGTAAGAACTGCTGCTTGGCTGAATATACAACATGTAACAAAAACCACGTGGGGTCAGATAGAGAAGGGGTGGTACTAACCCAGTCGGGCTCCCAGACTGATAGATAGATTAACGACACGAAGAGATAAAGTGTTATGTATTCTCAACACATTGAATGCCTACTACGAATGTATCCGTATAACATGGTTTCTAGGTTTCATGGTTATAGGCTGCAATCTCATATATCATAAACGTTAATAAAAAAGTAAAGAAAGATGCCCATTTTTCACCTGACGATGTATATAAATGAAATAAATCTTAAAATTCAGCTAATTGGATTGTAAATTAATTACGCTTATCAAAATTTTAAAAGAAACGCAGGAAAAAAATATTTTTTAATATTTCTTTAAGCTTAATCTACGTCAAGCGTAAACGTATTAGCTTATTTTGAACGCATCTCAACTACCCTTTTTTAGGACGTTCCATTTTACACATTGTTACTTTACTTTACTCAACTTTGTTTCTGAGTTTTATACATTATTTTAGTTTTCATTTAATTAGTAAGCATTTTTTATTAGTTTTTGTATAGTACAGATTATTTAAAAATAATAAAATAATTTCTTGAGTACCTATTTGGTAACGCCATACCTAACCTAAAAAGTGACTTTAATATTTTTTGGGCTTCGTAGCGTTTAAATCGTAAAAATGACTATATGACATTATTTTCTAAACTTACATGTAGTTTTTCTACTATACCTTACAACTATACATAAACTTCCATTATCAGGTTTTTATATGTATGGAAAGTGGGCATGATTCTTTACTGAGTTTATGTAAGAAATATTGTTCGTGTCAGCTCCGATGAGTGACTGAAGTTTACTCCTTAATAACAAATCTAAAAATATATGCAATAGGCAAAGGAAGTAAATAAAACCATAATATGTTGATTTATATTTAATTAATAAAATATATGTAATAAATAATATAACATAAAAATATATGACTTATATTACATTATTCATTACGCGCTATGAGTGTGAGCGCTGTGTGTTGCACACAGGCAAACCATGACGGCTTCACATTTAGTTAGCGCTTCATTTTACTACCCATCTATTTTTCATACAGTGCACTATATATGAAAATATTTTGATCATTAGATCATTAAGGAGTAATTTCTAATAAACTCCAAAAAAACACATGTTTTTATAACTTTCTATACTTTATGGTATGATCTATATCACGGATCCACAATACGTTATTTCGACGTGTGGTTAAAATAGATTAGATAATAAACTATAGACGGATTACATTGACGCATTTCTGTCTCACTTTGTACTTAGTATTTATTACTTTGTGACATCATACGGCACAACCGCCTGAAGTAGGACGATCTCAATAAGGGCACGAAAGCCATGTTGTTAATGCAAGGAATATTATTTTGATTTAAGATATTATTATTTAGGTATATCTGTTTCATCTAGAATCATATATACCTAAATAATAATATCTTTTTCACCTATGTATATGAAACCGGTAAAAATAAAATGTGAAACAACTTTTACATGGTTTAATATCGTTGATGTTAATCAATAATTACTGCTTCTGTATTTGATCAGCTGGAGCTGATTAATGCTGTATAATTTATAATAATTTCTTTGTTATTTAATATATGAAAAGGCAGATATAAGAAAATGTTCACAGAAATATGCAAATACAGTTTATTGACATTGAAGGCATAGTCTTATCTCATATCTCTTATTATTAAAAATGTCCTTTTAATTCCTATATAATAAAGTAAAAAATAATATATTAATAAGAATTATTATTTAGTTAAGACACCTTTACAATTGTCATTGACTTCTTTTCAGGTGGATCGCTTAGAACAAATCTGTATGCCTTGCAGGCTGAAAGCTTGCAGAGACAAAAAGTGTATGGATATTGAAGACAACAGTCTTATATCATATCTCTTATAATTGAAAACGCCTTCTGATTACTTACAATATCATAAATGTACATGTTACCATCAAGTTATTTTCAAAAAATGGTTACCATCAAGTTATTTTCAAAAAACCTTCAGAAATGTATCTAACACTAAAATGTTTCTACCTATGTCCGTTATAGACAAAACATAAGAAAACATCCAACCAATTTCAATGAAAATGTTTGTGTGTATTTGGATGGATCCCTAGATGGTTTATATTTACATTTGGACCCGGTAGATGGCACTGTGGTCGAGATCTACAACTCACCAGTGCACAGCTGAGGCGCATCGCTGGTAATAAATACATTTAAATTAAGCCTGTGTTTGTAATCCTTACACAAATAGTTTAAACATCTTACTTCCTCACTATTTATCGTTGTGTAATAACATAGATAAGGCGTGTTAATTCCCAGTCATTTTATTATGATGTATACTACTTACTAATCAACCAAAACATATTAACACAATGTCTTGACACCGCTCCTGTCTATATATGTCAGTCAATCATCAAAGTTCAAAAAATTTATTAAATTAAGTTTATATAAAAGGGGTTATTATAGTATAAAGGAATTTATGGCTGACGATAACCCGTGGGTAAGGTGATCGCTACCAAGCTATTTCTAATTTGTTCTGTGTTATTAATTATGACATACATGATTGTAAGCTGGCTTTTTTTTAAAAGACCCACTGGGTATTTTGGTGGTTGTCTTCAAGTCATAGGTTTTTTCCGAACCAGTGGTAAATTAAAAAAGTGACTTTCAATAAGTATTAATTATAATCTAAATTGAATAAAAGGTTTCTGTTTCTGTACCTACTACTGTTAATAGAATACTTAAATAAATTACGATTTACAATAATAAATAGAGTTACCTACCTACATTATATTTTGTTTTTTGTAATACAATCAGTTTTAAACATTTCTTACTGTGTGTTGGTAATATAACCAACATATCATAGACATTATCCTTTAGCCATCTTGGTATTTAGAATTACACTCACAATCAATCAATACATGTCAAAAATAGAATCCGTACGACATTTGTGCATAGACAGGCACTATGTTTTGCCGGAACTAGTGAAAAGTTTTACATCGATTTTAAAATATTTATAAATGCTGAATATACCTACAGCTTAGTTCTATATGTACTATTATTCAAGTGTGCACTATTTTAACTTATAATACCGATGAATACTACTAGAAAATCGCTTTCAGTTTGTTTTTAGGTTATTGTTAGATTCACATTTTATTTGTTAATTTCTCAGGACTCCGTTTAGATGCAGTAAAACTAATAATTTTATTGTAATCTATGGATTATAAGGAATAAATCGACATGCATTTCATTGATAATCTTTAAAATTTGTAGTGGGTCCATTCTCCATAGAAAAATTGATTGTCTCCTTTAATAATAGTGTTTTGATAAATAATCATCTACTTAAAATAATATTTATTTTTTCTGATATTTTTGGTACAGTAGATTGGCAGCAGAGTCTTCCTGAAAACAAATGAAAATAATAAAAACATTGGTCGCCAACCCGCCCGCCAGGCGTGCCAGCTATGGCAAAATTCCCCTTATGAGGCAATCTATGGAAAAGGGCTATGTTAGCTTTTATAGACTGTAATGGAAGGATAGAAGGATGGAGAGTTTTCTTTTTAAATAACTGAAGTGACAAACGAACCTACAATCTACCTGATGGGTAAGTGGTAACTGCAGCCCAGGAATACCTGGGACCAATTTTAAATAATGAATGGTTGTCACCACTGATTGTGAATTTTTTTTATAGAATAGGAGTGACAAACGGGCACACAGGCCACCTGATGGTAAGTGAATGCTGCGGCCTAAAGACACCTACATTTATCCTCGATTAGGAATCAAAATGCAGATGCGTTGTCACCTCTGAGGACTAAGATGGAATGCCTCGATTCCATTAAAACGGATCTATGGTTCTCTACATTCGTCATAAGAAAAACAGTCGCAGACGTGTCGGCAGTAGCACGGTCAATTAATATTACATATATTTTGTATGGATACACTCACGCTATACCGAGCGGCAACTGAGTAACGGTCGAGCAACGGACAACGCTCGGCAACAACTCGGTCCCGGCTTGTAGTTGAAGATTTATCAGATTCTTCATCGTCCAGAGCGATCGCAATAGCCACTAATTCCAGATTGTCAAAATTCAACATGATTGTAGTCTAGTTACAACACTACATTTGCCCGGACGAGTATACTGCATCATGGCATATCGGTAATTGCTTGTTCGAGGTCCATCTATATAATTACGGGCACGGGATCGGCTCTGTGACTGTGCTACGGACGACACTCGGCTCGGACTCGACTTGGTCTAGCGTGAGCCATACTTTAAATCTGCTATTTTACGCCGGTATTATGTGAGAACGTGGTCCTTCCCTGGTCGAGTCGACCCATTCGTGCTACAACCATAATATAGCTGCAGCGTGGTTTTACTACGTATTACATTTAGATGGAGTGCTTTACAACTTGTAATTATTCTGCTTCACTATATCCTTGAGGCCGGTACACAGCAAAACTCGCACTCCTGATAGAATATAACCATTTAAACTATATTGGGATTGTGATATTCCTTAGTCTTCTCGGAAGGGGAAAGAATAACTTTATGATATTCCGGAATACCGTCGCTAAATTCTCTAAGTACGAGTATATTTGAATTTCTCAGCTTTTCTTTTCTTTTTGAAGTTGAATCAATTAAGTAATTCACTTACACCTTTTACATTCCGGACACGATCTTTGCAAACCAGGAAAATAAATGACACTGCAGACGTTCTATTATTTTAAATGTTCAGTCTAATATTTTCTTGTTTAAATCGGATACGATATTTTGTAAGAAGTATTTACAAAAACACCAAATATTTTAACATTATTGAACAGGATTATATTTAATACTATAGATGTGCCAT
This sequence comes from Parnassius apollo, assembly GCA_907164705.1. Lineage (NCBI taxonomy): Eukaryota > Metazoa > Arthropoda > Insecta > Lepidoptera > Papilionidae > Parnassius > Parnassius apollo. Next base: position 51,199 of record CAJQZP010001170.1, read on the forward strand.
AGTTACGCACGAGTGATTTCTGGATCTAGACAACTGCACCACCTACCTTGTCCAGTTGTGGATCTAAACTATCTAGGAACTCAATCAAACACAAAAAATACATCAAAATTGGTCCAGCCGGTTCGTAAAGTACGTATTTGAATACGAATAATAACACCAATATGTAAAGAATTCACAGATAATTTACGATATTTCAAGCTTTTTTAATTTTTTAATCATAAACTGATTGTCATAGCCGGTGGTCTTAGGAGGAGTTCAGTCACATTACACATTTACATTATGTAAATAAAGTTTAAAAATTTTGATGAAAAACACTAACAATGTCAAATACGTAAATAGAAATAAAGAAAATTGTCAAATAATTAAAATTAATTTATAATTTATCATGTAAATATTCATTCAAACTGTAATATGTTTTTACAATAGGCATTTTCTTAAGTACTATTTCAAATTTACAACACTGGAGGACTTTTATTGTAGATATTAGGTAAATGGTTGTAAACATCACATAACGATTTATTATTGTTTAAATGTATATATGTATGTATTTAAAAACATAGGTTGAAATTAAACGCGACAAAATCTGTTGAGTTTGTTTTATTAACCGACTTCTAAAAGGAGGAGGTTCTCAAATTGAGTGTAAGTTTTTTGTGTATGTCACGCGACATCTTCGCAGATTGTTAACCAATTTTGATGACTATATTTTATTAAATATATATATATATATATATATATATATATATTTATAACATGGTAGAGCCATGCTGTAATTGTACTACTGGTATAGTTGTAGCACGAATGGGTCGGCTCGACCGGGAAGGACCACGCTCTTACATTATAACAGTTTAAAATTTCTCTATGGAAAACGCTGCTGTGTCTTTCGTATGGTGAGTGTAGAGAACTGAAGACCATTTTTACTGGAAACGAGGTATTCTATCTTAGTGCTCACGGGTGACAACGCATCTGCATTTTTATTCGTCATCGAGGATACATGTGGACGTCTATGGGCCACAGCAACAATTTTCTATCAGGTGAACTGTGTGCCCGTTTGTCACCGTATCCTATATAAACAAATTTGGAGAAAAAATTCCAACCCTAATGGTAGCAAATAAATAACTCCCTTTTTAGCAATTTGAAGTCGGTTTGTACTGTTTGTTAAAAGTTATAATTATTTAATTTGTAATTAGTGTCTATAGGAAGAAAGTTTCACTCTTTTTTGACAATGCGCAAAGTTCTAACAAGCCTGAATAAAAGTATAGTAGAATAGAATTTTTGTGTCATGGTTCGAATGAGCTTTGTGGTAGAGACATTAGCTTATTCTTTTCTGTGAAATATAATTTACGTCAAGCTAAGTAAAGTAAATACGGGAGATTTAATTAGATGATAAAAATGAAAGAACTTGTAAAGACTAATGACAATTAAATTAAATTTTTCAGTAGCGTGATAAATAATCCACCATTTTATCCCATTCGATCCATTTCGTCTATGTCGTCATGGGTGTCATTGGAGACGACCATGAGAATTGTCTGAAAAATCTTAAAGCTTCCCACTTTCCGAAATATGGCGGTATACAATCTCGTTTACACCAGACGTAAAATGTTCAGATCGATGATAAGCGAAAGCGTCGGCGGTATATCTGGTACTTATTGTATTGATAGTATATATTACATCCGTGGAAGAGTCGTGCTGGAACTTTATTAAGGTTGTTGTACGAACGGGTGTTTCTGTGTTTAGTAAGGCAAGTGTAGAGCATGCATTTCGGTTTATACAAAGGTGGAGTACCTTTGGTGTAGATAACAGGAATCCCTTTTAGCGACAACAAGGCTTACGTACTTACTGGCCGAGGAAAAACCAAATACTAAAAAAAATATAATAAAGAAGAAAAAAAAATATATGTGCGTACATAATATTTGTAAATATCGGTTTTGTAGTTTAAGAAATTTATTTCCCAAAAGATGACAGATGAGAAGACACTTACTTACTGAGGAACATAAATGAAAAAAGTTGGTACTTTAAGTAGTAATAACATATCTGTGGTCTTATTAAATATGATATATAAAAATATTTAATTAAAAGTTAACTCAATATTAAAACACAAAAATTGTGTATATATATATATATAAATATGCATATATGCTTAATATTATTTAAAAAAACACCGTAAAGTTTCTTTTGAGATTAAATATTAACATTTAGGGTGGAGAGCAGTGAAGTGTGAAACGATCCTTAATGAGAACTCAAGAGGGGCTCGTGTCTTGCTAATCAACGTGCTCTCGTACGTGAAGATGACATAAAGAGAGTGAGAGAGAAATAGAATTCACCAAGCGATGGATACAAGCTATGAATAAAACTAAGTCTTAGAGTTACATTACGTTTAATTTTTACTCATTCTTAATACTATGAGGCATAAGGGTTATATTCTACATTCACCAAAAGTATACAATGAAAAGATAATGTTTTGCTAGGTGGTAGTCTTCACTCCCTACTCAAGAGTCTGTCTGGGTCAGCCCCATTTACCTAATTATGTCGCCAAATAGTAGAGAGCATCAGGTTTTACGTGTTATTTGAACGTGTTATAAACAATACTTATTGAAAGTCATTCTTATGTATAAGTTACCATGGAAAGTGTAAGTGTAAATACCTGTGTCCTGGGAAGAATCAGTAAGAAATGCAGTGGGACATTTAAACAAGTGGTAAAATCAATAATTTTGTACAACCGACTTCATCATATATGTTTTCGAAGTCTATTAAATAAAAATAATCTCATCACAGTGCAGACTTACTTCAGCTTTAGAGTGACTTTATCACATAAGATTTATAAAAGTAAACATAAACATAAACACTCACGCCTGTCACACAGAGGGGTAGGCAGAGACTACGGACGAAATATCTTGACACACCTGACGCACGCATACCTGCTCGTCGATTAAGGGTACTCTTGATCTAGGCCATCTTCAATATATCGCCAATTAGTTCCATAATCTTTCGTCTAGGGTGTCCCTTGCCGACTCTGCCGTTCACTTCTGCAACTTGAATTTGCTTTCTCACACTTTTCTCGTTCATTCTTTCTATAAGGCCAAAACACCGAAACATTACTTTCTTTATACTAGTTACAACAATTTCTAAAATATAAAATTAAGTGTTAAAGCATTCGTATAAATTAGTTTAATTAAAGTGAAAGGTACGTATAAGGTTATCCGAAGCATCACATACGTCGAATCAGTGCTATTATTTGAGTTGTATATTCAAAGTTCGCAACAGTTATGTTAAACACTCTTACGTGTAATTACTTCGAAACTTTAAGCTTGGAAAGTTAACGTCAGCTGGAAATTGATAAGGTGTATTTGCATAACTCCTAAGAAAGGAACACGTTTACTACGACACAAGAAACCGGTAATGGTGAAGAATTTCTTCATTAATTTTTATTCGTTTGTGAGAAGTTAAAGTAAACAGTTATTAACAGCCTATAACATCTCAATGGGCCGCCCTTCACTTTGCTTATGAAGCAGGTTTCCTTACGATATTTTCTGCTCCGCAGGGTTTGTAGTAAACAGCATCTAAAATTGCAATTAACAATTATATTGATGCCGGTGGGGATTGAATCCAGATTGCTAGCGTACTGTCAAATTGGTGGCAATCGCAGAATTACCGCGGCCACTGCGCATTATGCATATACTTTATTTATTTATTCCTTTTCGACAATCGACTTTTATAGTTTATTATATAAGATTAAAATATTATAAAGATAATACCTATATAAGATGCAGAGTGATAGAATCCATCACCCCACGTTATCGTAACGGAGAGGTGGCGGGAGAAAACTGGAATAGGACAAGGCTGCAACATCTTCTGGTCAACAACAAAATAATTATAATTAAAAAAAAAACTACGGACGCCGACGCGCTTAACAAGCGTAACTACTTTGGCAAATATCTTCATTTTGAATATGGTATAATAATACTTTTTTATATTTTGAATCATTCCTTTGTTCAACAGCGGACTTTCGGTCGACTGCAATGATATAGCTATTGCGTACATGGATCCCTGCAACCAAAACTAAACGTAGCAGACTGTGCTACAGGCTTTTGTTACTTTAAAACGGAACTCAGCGGTTGGTTCCCTGCAGTCACAACAGTAATAATAGGTTCATTTTTTAAACAAGATATATTTGTATAGCATATATTAAATTACCAAAACTATCATTTAGCACTCCACGTAAGCTTAAAATGCTTGTGTTAGAGCTGACTCATGATAGTAGTCGAATGGCTGACTTCAATCATCAGGCTACTGGCGCTTAAACTTAATGAATTGATGGTAGGCCTTAGCAGAATGAGAGCGCTATCTGATAGAGGTGAATACGAAGACTATCAATAATCACTAACCATCAGGTGGACTGTGTGCTCGCTTGTCACCCTTACCCTATAAACAAAGCTGTTCGTCTTGCTGTGTACCAGCCTCTTACAATAATCACTAACCATCAGGTGGACTGTGTGCTCGCTTGTCACCCTTACCCTATAAACAAAGTTGTTCGTCTTGCTGTGTACCAGCCTCTTACAATAATCACTAACCATCAGGTGGACTGTGTGCTCGCTTGTCACCCTTACCCTATAAACAAAGCTGTTCGTCTTGCTGTGTACCAGCCTCTTACAATAATCACTAACCATCAGGTGGACTGTGTGCTCGCTTGTCACCCTTACCCTATAAACAAAGTTGTTCGTCTTGCTGTGTACCAGCCTCTTACAGTAATCACTAACCATCAGGTGGACTGTGCTCGCTTGTCACCCTTACCCTATAAACTCGCTTGTCACCCTTACCCTATAAACAAAGTTGTTCGTCTTGCTGTGTACTAGCCTCCTACAATAATCACTAACCATCAGGTGGACTGTGTGCTCGCTTATCACCCTTACCCTATAAACAAAGTTGTTTGTCTTGCTGTGTACCAGCCTCTTACAATAATCACTAACCATCAGGTGGACTGTGTGCTCGCTTGTCACCCTATCCTATAAACAAGTAGTTCGTCTTGCTGTGTACCAGCCTCTTACCTATTGCTGCCGTCAGCAGTGCATGGTCTGTTATGTTGCAGTCTTAAGTGTATATAGAAGCCGTATAGTTATGGACTGAGAGGCATTTCATCTTAGTCTTCAGATGTGACAACGGATGTTTTATCTTCTTTGATTGAAGATGGTTGCAGGTGTCCATGGGCTACAGTAGCCAACTGCTGTGACTGTAAGTTCGTTTGTAACCGCATTTTCCAGAGTCACGCATGTTATTCCTACTCACATTGCTCTCACGTAAAGGCAATAATAGTAACTTACCTTTTTATGACTCTTGAAGATTAAAAAGCCCGCCTTACGACACCGCAGAGTATGAATGCAATTTATGAAGGAATATTTCTCATAGATTTGGGAAAAGATGATTTATTTATGCATAACATTTAAAAAAGAATAACCCACTTAAATTATTGAATTTTATATATTATTGACGATTGCTTTAAAATTTTATTTGTAACACGTGGTACAGCCACGCTACAGCTATATTATGATCGTTGCACGAATGGATCAGCTCGACTGGTGAAGAAGTACGCTCTCACGGTATAGCAGCTTAATGCTGGTGTGTTTCGTATGGTGAGTGTAGCGTACCGGAGACCAATTTCATTAGATACAAAGCAATTCATATTGGTCTTCTGGAGTGACAACGCATATGCATTTTGAATTTTAATCGAGGGTGGATAATGTCTATGAGTTACAGTAAAATTTACCGTCAGGTGTACTATGTGCTCGTTTGTCACTTGTAACCTACAAGAAATGAATTTTAAATAAAAGACATATATTAGGGTTCCCTCAATCTTACATGGAACCCATATAATTTAATTATCACCGTCTATTGTTAGAAGTCACACCTTCTTCTATAAATTTTACGTTAACACAGTTTGGACAGCGTCACGCACGCTCGAGTGGTCCAAAAAGCGAGCTACTTGTATCTCGTTTAGCCAAAAGTGTAGCTAAAGACAGAAAATTGTAAAAGAAATGATAAACGTTTAACTCAACGCCTACACAGTTACTAACAGAATACCCCGTTAGTCGCTTTTTACGCCGTTCTAGGCAATAAACAGAGATGGCACATTCTTTATTGTCTTCATTGTGGCTTGCCTTGGAAGAGGCCGGTGTTCAGCGACGGACTTGTGAAGGGCTGTGATGATGGTGATGATAACATTAAAAATACTCCGCGCGTGTTTCATTATGAATAATATTACTTATTAAATATATAAAAAATTAGTTAGCTTAAGATCCACGTAATAAAATTTTATATATATATATATAAAAAATTTTATTCATACTAGGAAACTAGGAAAGACACCATTGTTGACAAAATACTTTTTTTTTATAGAAGAAGGGGCAAACGAGCATGTGGCTCACCTGATGTTAAGTGACTACCGCCGCCCATGATCAACCGCAACACCAGGAGAATTGCGGGTGCGTTGCCGGCCCTTTAGAAAGGAGTAAGCTCTTTTCTTGAAGGTCCCCAGGTCGTATCGGTCCGGAAAAATCGCCGGTGGTAAACTATTCCACACAGAGGTTGTACGTGGAAGAAAACTCTTTGTGAAACGTACAGTGGTGGACCGCAAAGCATCCAGATGGTGTGGATGGTATCGGGACGTTTGCCGTGTAGTGCGTTCACGAAATTTGGCGGCTGGGATTAATCCGAACAATTCCTCAGAGCACTCCCCGTGATAGATGCGATAAAATACGCAAAGAGATGCAACATCTCTTTGCAGCGCCAGTGAATCGAGCCGATCGGAAATCACTCGGTCGTCGACGTTTTGAGCCGCTCTGCGTTGGATGCGGTCAAGTGGAAGGAGCTGGTACTGGGGAGCCCCAGCCCAGAGATGGGAACAGTATTCCATGTGCGGCCGAACCTGCGCCTTTTAAAGTTGCAGGCGGTGTGCCGGCATGAAATACTGTCCCGCTCTGCTGAGCACGCCAAGCTTTTTAGAGGCCAATTTGGCCTTCCCGTTCAAGTGACCACGAAACTGCACGTCACTCGATATGTTATTTTATATTTATATATATCATAACGTATTATCGAGACAGGGATAATGCACGCAATTGAGGGAGGGCAGGAGGTGCTCTTCAATATAGGTAAAAGAAAATTTTATTTAATGACGCGGATCTTACCTAATTTGTTTTTAGTACCTTTAATATAATTGATTTCTACAAAGTAACACCTGATTTTGTTAATTTTTGTTCCTTATTTGTTTTAGTCCCATATATGTACTTATAGTTTAATTTGCGATATTCACCTTCTATCAATTGTAAAGTAGTACGCAATTTTATATTGATTACAATGAATTTTGAATTTAATACATTTTATAATAAGTACGTCACAGTGGAATAGCTACGCTATAGCGTAAGCTTGTGCGGTGCAGTGATGCATATGTATGACTATAACAACATCGTCTTCAATCTTTATTTAATATAGTTATGATATTTGCACTTATATCTACTCTAATATTATAAGAGCTAAATAGGGAAATTCCTTAAATTACTTCACAGATTACCGGCGTGAAGAAGCAGCATAGTGCAGTTGTGTTTCCTATGGTAGTTGACGAGAATTACAGTGACCCCTTTTACTGGTAACGCTACATTCTATATTAGTCCTCAGAGGTGACAACACATCAACATTTGATTCTTAATTGAAGAAAGATGTAAGTAACCCACAGACACCTAAACCTGTTCCATGGACACAACACTCACCTTCACGTGGATTGTATTGTACGCTCGTTTGTATTAATTGTTTTAAAAAATCGTTGATTTGCAATGAAAATTGATATTACTTAAACCGGAATCTTAAGAGATCACGATACAGACGAATTATGTATTAACTATGGCAAATATCAACTGTGGATATTTGCCACAGCTGCCACGCTTGTCAAGTGCGTTGGCAACCGCAGTTTTTTTTTAAATATTTTAACAGTAAAATAAAGACGCTTATGCACATTTTCTGAGTAGTTTCCCTCTGGAGACGATATGGGTTAGTGGATATTCAAACACCGCCACTACATGGTGGTATATGATAGTGCGACCAATTACCCAGAACGTAGACGGGCAGCGGCATTAGATGTTCCGTTCCGGTATGATTGTCAATACGACTGCTTAGCTTGAGGAATAAGTTAACTCCTCCCTGCAACAGGAGAGACATAAAGAATGGGGAAAAAGTGCAGCAGCAGCATCAGAACAAATTTATGAATTAATATTTTGTTCAATACATTAAATGTTCTACGTTCAAAGTGAATAAAATTGTGAAATTCATTTTAAAGTTCATGTTTTGTGAATTCTCAGAACGAGAATCAGAAGGGAACAACTAATTATGGAAGGAAGCCGATAATAAATTTAAATATTTGTAGAAAACCAATGTATGTAAATACATGCATATAATATATATATATATATATATATATATATATATATATATATATATATATATATATATATATATATGTGTGTGTGTGTGTGTGTGTGTGTATATATATATAAACAGATATACAGATGGAGCTAAAGAAGTTTTACTTCAGTCGTGTTTCGCTTAGTGCATATTTTCTTTAGTCGTGTAGTCATAAGCACACTCGTTTTTTTATTTGAGAATTAGTCCGCCGTGCTGCCTCAGTGTGAGTTGGCTTTACATGTCTTCAAAACACTTTGGTTCTTCAGATTAATAAATTTCAATTAACAATTTCATTGCCGTCGAACGAGGGTTGATCGCGTACTATGAGACTATCGACGAGCACAATATGGATATCGAGAAATGAGATTTAATTGCAATAAAAAATATTAAGTAGCAGTTTTTTTTCATTGGTGTATCACTTTATAAACAACCCTTCACATGTCCACTGCTGAACATAGGCCTCCCCCAAGGTATGCCACAAATCACAGTCTTGAACCACCTACGTTCAACGACTTCCTGCATATCCTACCAGGTTGTCACTCCATCTAGTTAGAGGCTGCTAAATCTGATACAATAATCAAGGGCATTGATAAAAACCACTAAGATTTTTCGACAGTGCCTAGTCCTGATCAAACAGTCATATTTAATATATAGATCGAAGGTTTATATTTATAATAATTATGATCGTAAAATTTACAAATACGCCCCACTCCTGGGCATAGTATTTCGCTCATTTCTGAGAGGGTTTTAGGGCAAGGAATTGACCGGCGTACTGCCTCAATGCGTATTAGCGAACTTCACAAGTCTTCAAAATATTTATATTTCTTATATCTACGACATGAAGGTTTCCTCACGATGTTTTCCTTCACCACCGAGCACAAATTCATTGGTGAATTTCATTTTCAAATATTTCATTGGTGACGGCGGGGATTGAATCCGGTTTGCTCGCGTACTGTGAAATTAACAGCGAGCGCTAACCATCTGAGCTACCATGAATCGTAAACACTACTCACAATTAAAAAGAAATGTAGAGCCACGCCGCAGCAATATTATGGTTTTAGCACGAAAATGTCTGCTGGAACGAGGCAGGATCACGCTGTCACAGAATATCAGCATTAAGCAGCGACTTAAGGTTGCTGTTTCGTATGGTCAGTGTAGAGAACCAGTGACCCTTTTTACAGGTGACCAGACATTCTATCTAAGTTCTCAGACGTGACAACGCATATTCATTTTATCCCTAAACGACGACAAATGTGGAGGTCCACGGGCCTCATCATCCACTTACCATCACGTGGACTGTGTGCTCGCTTGCCAACCTTATTCTATACAAGAAAATATGAATGTCATATGTATGTAAATATATCTGGATATTCTCTTCATCACTTTGGATTCGGATTATCACTTCGGCTAGTGTTCATATAAATCAGATTTTATATATTGACGGTCCACAACTAGCGTTGAGAATACGTCATAAAATTTAAATGTAATTGATACTTTATTCATCGATATTTTTCCGCTCCCTGTGTCCCTTGGAGAGAACTGGTGAGTGGGGTTTATTTAAATGTATTGTATTGTACATTGCCGTGTAGTGGCGGTTAAGAATATCCACTACCCCATATCTTCCCGTGGGTGTCGTAAGAGGCGACAGAGGGAGACAGGCAGGAGATGGGCAGCAGCGTCTTCCTGATGACAACTGTGACGTAATAAAAAACTGCGGTTGCCAACCCGCTCGCCAAGCGTGGCAACTATGGCAAATACCCCCCAATGAATAAATACACAAACAGACGGCCCCCAGTCCCCGGCGGCCCCGCTATTCCTGGCTACGGTGGCGACCATGGTAACGGCGGGGGCAGGGGGTGCTAAGAATCTCCGGTGGAGGTTCGGTTGCCACCTACGACGACTCGACCTGGCAACATATAACGCACGCACCCTGAGGACTGACGAGAAGATACTGGAGCTGGAAGAAGAGGTAGACAAGTTGCGCTGGCATATTATTGGATTATCCGAGGTCCGAAGAGAGGGGGGAGGACACGGCAATCCTCGAGTCCGGCAACTTGTTCTATCACCGGGAGGGCGACCATCTGTCCCAAGGAGGTGTCGGATTTATCGTCCACAAATCTCTCGTCAACAACGTTGTAAAGATTGGGAGTGTGTCGACGAGGGTCGCGTACCTGATACTCAGAATCACCAAACGGTATTCGCTGAAGGTCATTCAGGTTTACGCACCAACCTCGGCACATCCCGATGAGGAGGTGGAGGAAATGTATGAGGATATTTCCAGAGCCATACATTCCTCCAAAACCTACTACACGGTGTTGATGGGAGACTTCAACGCAAAACTGGGCACAAGAGAAAGCGGTGAGCTGAAGGTAGGGAAATTTGGAGTAGGGCAACGGAACCGAAGGGGCCAGCAGCTGGCCGACTTTTTGGAGAAAGAGGGACTCTTTATGATGAACTCTTTCTTCCAGAAGCGGCCCCACAGGAAGTGGACCTGGTCGAGCCCCGACGGTTCGACAAAAAATGAGATTGACTTCATTATGACGACCAGACGCCAACTGTTCAGTGATGTCTCAGTGATCGCAAGGGTGAAAACTGGCAGCGATCACCGAATGGTTAGAGGCACACTGAACCTAAACGTTAAGTTGGAGAGGTCTCGTCTAATGAAGTCAACGCTCCGTCCCCCTCGTGCTCTAATCCAGAATCCCGAAACCTTTCAGCTCGAGTTACGTAACCGCTTCCAGTGCCTAGAAGATTGCAATGCAGTGGACGATATGAACGACAAGCTCGTGGAAACTGTCCATGCGGTCGGAGCTAAGTTCTGCAAGACCCGCCGCAGAAGAACACAAAAACTCTCCGATCACACTCTTAATCTCATGGCTGTTAGACGGGAGATGAGGCTGCAATCGTCAACAGATTTGACAGCATACAGGCAACTGAACAGACAGATCTCCAAATGCATACGGCGAGACTTACGCAACTTTAATACTTCTCGTATTAAAGAAGCGATCGAGCGGAACCAGGGCTCCAAAGTCTTTGCCAGAGATCTGTCTGCCAGAAAGAGCCAACTGTCAAAGCTGAAGACTGAGTGTGGCAACATCGTTTCCGGGACACCTGAGATTTTGAGTGAGATTGAGAGGTTCTATGGGCAGCTGTACACATCATCGTTGGAGCCACACGCAAGTGTGAGTAACGATCCAAGAGCAAGTCTTATCCGACACTATTCCGATGATATCCCGGACGTCAGTCTAAGCGAGATTAGAATGGCTCTCCAGCACCTTAAAAACGGCAGGGCCCCAGGCGAGGATGGAATTACAGCGGAGCTTCTGAAAGCGGGTGGAACACCGGTACTTGAAGTCCTTCAGAAGCTCTTCAATTCCGTCCTCCATGGTGGCACTACTCCAGAGGCGTGGAGCAGAAGTGCGGTGGTCTTGTTCTTTAAGAAAGGCGACAACGCTCTCTTAAAGAACTACAGACCGATTTCACTTCTGAGCCGCGTCTACGTGCTGTTTTCGAGAGTCATTACGAATCGTCTCGCACGCAGACTTGACGACTTCCAGCCTCCCGAACAAGCCGGTTTCCGAAAAGGCTTCAGTACCATAGACCACATACATACCCTGCGGCAGATTGTACAGAAGACTGAAGAGTACAATCTGCCACTTTGCCTGGCGTATGTGGACTATGAGAAAGCCTTTGATTCCGTCGAAATTTGGGCGGTGCTACAGTCCCTTCAGCGGTGCCAAGTTGACTGTCGGTATATCGAAGTGCTGAAGTGTTTGTACAGTAGGGCTACGATGGCTATCCGAGTACAGAACCAGAGCTCGAAACCTATCCAACTGCAGAGAGGTGTAAGACAGGGTGACGTTATATCCCCGAAACTCTTCACCGCTGCATTGGAAGACGTTTTCAAGCTACTGGACTGGAAAGGATACGGTATTGACATCAATGGCGAGTACATCACTCACCTTCGATTTGCCGACGATATAGTCCTTATGGCAGAATCGCTGGAGGACTTAAGCACTATGCTCAATGACCTCAATAGTGCCTCCCAACGGATAGGTCTTAAGATGAACATGGACAAAACAAAGATCATGTTCAATGTCCATGTCACACCTATGCCGGTAGTTGTTGGGAGCACTATGCTCGAAGTTGTTGACGAATACGTTTACCTGGGACAAATAGTCCGACTAGGTAAGTCCAACTTCGACCGAGAGGTCAATCGACGGATTCAACTCGGCTGGGCAGCGTTCGGGAAATTACGGCATATCTTTTCGTCAGGTATACCTCAATCTCTAAAAACTAGATTGTACAACCAGTGCGTGTTGCCAGTGATGACTTACGGATCTGAGACGTGGTCCTTCACTGCTGGCCGTATGAGGACGCTTAAGGTCGCTCAGCGAGCTATGGAGAGGGCTATGCTCGGAGTTTCTCTGCGTGATAGACTCAGAAATGAGGATATCCGCAGTAAAACCAGAGTGACCGACATAGCCCAACGGATTAGTAAGCTGAAGTGGCAATGGGCCGGCCATATAGCTCGAAGAACCGATAACCGATGGGGAAGAAAGGTTCTCGAGTGGCAGCCTCGTACCGGTAGGCGTAGTGTAGGGCGACCCCCACTAGATGGAGTGACGACCTGGTAAGACATGCAGGAAGTCGATGGATGCAGGTGGCTCAGGACCGTGCTTTGTGGCATTACTTGGGGGAGGCCTATGTTCAGCAGTGGACTTGTGAAGGGCTGTAATGATGATAATGATGATGTACATTGACAAAATTAATGTAACGTCACATTTGTAGCAGACTTCAATAAGATAAGTTTTTCAATTCGAGTTTTGAATGTAACTAATTAGATGACTAAGATTGTGATATTATTAGTAGAGACGTCTTTACTTAGACGAATACTGCTGAAACTGAATAGAAGGCGAGGTACGTGGCGCGTTCGAAGTTTACCTGCACAAATCGTGAACCAAATGTAATTCTTTTGGTTACCAAATGTAATTCTATAGTTATTAAGTCCCAGAAAATATATAAGCTCTCTTCATTAATTAAACAAATAGGATTGCTGTTTCTAAAGTTAATTTTGTAAACAATTTATACAACCTTTAATATTGTATAATTTAATTTAAAAAATGTTTCGCTGAGTTTCTTGCTGGTTGATCTCGGGATAGAGGTTTTTTCAGGAACTAGTGATAAAAGTAAAAAAATACTTTCAATAAGAATTACATATTAACACATATTGAATAAAAATATTCTTTTCTATTATATAATATAACGTACTGTGTTTAATTTAAAAAAAGTTTCACTGAGTCTCCTGCTGGTTCTTCCCAGGATAGAGGTTTTTTTCGGACCTTATGATAAGAGTGAAACATTATTTTCGGTAAGAATTACTTGTGACATATATTGAAAAAAAATCCTTTCTATTATATATATCGTACTGATTCCTCCATTCTGTGCAGTTAATTTTCGTAAATCCTATACCTTTAAACGAGCAATTCTTGTATATATATATAATCGGAATCTCGGAAACTGCTCCAACGAGTTTCGGGGGCACTAAATCGATCTACCTAGGATTTATTTTTAGAAAATGTCTTTTTGTCCGTGTTTTTAAGCAATGAAAAACTGCTACAATATCGTTAGAATAAGAAGGTAAATTTTGACAGTTTATTAATGATTACGAATAGCTTAATTGGTATATTGAGCGGTCACAAAATCGTAATACCATGGTTCGAGCCCAGACCGACCGACCGACTTTTTTTAATTTTTTTTCATGTTCCTTTCTTTTTTGAGAAAATCTATTTTTTCGAGCCCTTTTTTAAGTATTTTTTAAAAACACGAAAATTTTAATTAAACTAATTGCACTCATGATTTTTTATTCAAATAACCAGTTCAGTTTATTTAGGTACTTTCAATTAAAGCGCACTACGTGCATTAGATTGATTTTAATCAAAATGAATTGGTTAAGTTCGGCGAGCAACGGTGAAGTTCTTTATTCATCATCGGTTCGTATTGATCCGTATTATAGAGTTTGGCTTAACCGTCCCATAGGTAGGTGGGTTAACGACAGCAATGCAAAATGCATCCCGTAGTCGTAGCCGCTCTGTGTATTTCACGTCGTACATAACGTAATATTCCGTAGACAATAGCAAGCGCTCAGCAAGTAGGTTGGATCCTGGTTCAGCATCAAAATGATGCTCAAATCGAAAACTCACCCCTAGCAAACTGCCGCACTCAGAGACGTTTAATGATTACTTAAGCCGTCACTAAGTAAAGATTAAAAAAAGTTGACTCTCAGAGTGAGTTAATGATGACAGGTCAATTTGTGAGGTTATGTGTGAATGCGTAGTTGTTTTCAAGGATTTGTTTATTATAATCAAATTGTGATATTTTGAGAAAAAGTCAGATTATGAAGAGTTTATTGATTTTGTGGACTATGCAAGATTTAGAAAAAGAGGACCAGGACGTTATTTGCGTGATTGTTCGGATGGATTTCAGAAGTATACTGTTCAAGAATTTTACTCACAATATCGGTTTACCCCTCACGCAATAAAAAATACCATTATGCCAATGTTAGAACCATATATAAAAAACCTAGCAACAAAGATCTGCCGTTTGCTCCAGAAATAATGATTCTCGTTACATTGAGATACTACGCAAAACTGTGTGTATAACACAGTGTTTTATAAATTACCTCTTATAAATTATTGCTGCACAACCTGGTCACTATATCTGTACACATCACTGTATGTTTATAGCAAGGTGCACAGATACAGGATATACTCGTATGACTGAATTAAATAAATCGATCACTTACTTGCAGTAACTAGACGGAGACGTCATGAACGTATGCCAACAGTCAATATCAAGAATTATAACTACTGTGTCTAATTCAATAGCATTACAAATGAAAATGTTTGTAAAATTTCTATCTACAATGGAAGATATCAATCAAGTAAATTATGTTCATGATACAAACATATATATTCCAGTAATAAGGATATCCGGTTCTCTACACTCACCACACGAAACACATCAGCATTAAGCTGCTATTTTATGCTGGTATTCTGTGAGAGTGTGGTCTTTCCCTGGTCGAGCCAACCCATTCGTGCTACAACTATACCACTAATATAACTGCAGCATGGCTCTACAATAAAATAAAGATACACACAAGGTTAAAATAAAACACAATTCAACTAATCACTGGTTTTATTTTGTAGTGTTATTTAAAATCTCCAATTCTAATGTAGCTTTTTCCAAAAGTATTTTATTTTTCTGTAATTCTAGCTCTGCAGCCTGTTTTTTTATTTCTTGGGTAGCCAACTGTAAAAGAAAATAATATATATTAGTTTATATTTAGTTATTGAAACTACATATTACAGCTATGTACAGGTATTTGGATGACTAATCTTTATTTAGGTTACATGTTCTGTTTCTAGGGGGACAGTAGATGAAATTAAAACCGCTGGTATCTGATAGTAATATGATATTTACTTGGCTGAGCTATAGGGATATATTTAAAGTCAACTATTTATTTCTTTTCAACTAAAATTATACATTAAATATATGAATATATCTGCTAAAAAAGAAAATAACCTATTAAATGAAATAAAACTAACAAACTAAAATAAAACCTGATGTGAGTTTGCTGTATGCTGGCTTAAAGGTAGCTAGTAAATTATTATAATGTATACCTTTGAATTTAATAATTTTTCCTCCAGTCGTTTTTTTACTTCCAATTTTTTTAATCTTAGAACACCTACTCTTTTCACATAATCGGCAGGCTTTCGAGGAACACAATCAGTTTGGCTGAATAGAATGTTGTATTGATCATGAGTTGCTGATAAAAAAATATGTGTTAAAACATGTAAAATACACACAAACAGTATTTTACACATTAACTATTGAAAAGAAGTTTTTTCTTTATATGTTACCTGTGTTATTTGTAACTTGAGTTGGCAGTTCAGTGGTGAGCATATTTTCAGACTGTAAGGTGATTTTTGTTTGGTTCATTGTCATCTGTAATACTCAAGTTATGTCACATTATACACTATTAAGTTAAGCATATGAGGATAATAGAACTGTAGTATTGGAATCCTAGCACCTAGCTCTTTAGCTTTTTGGTAGATATTTTAAAGAGATCGTTTTAATTAAGAGAGAGAGTGTAGATGATTTGGGTCATATTTTTATAAATAAAATATAAAGTTATAATGTAACACACCTATTTTGTAATCACTGGATTTCACTTCCTCCTCTCCAAGTGAACTTAATAGGTATCCATCACTGTCATATGAGTTTTTAACTTCACAAATTATAACAGGTGCTGCCTGAAAATGATAATAATGTAACAGAAAAGCTGCTAATGCTTTATTTTTATACAAAATTTAGAATTATACCTACTTCTTCTACCATGCTTATAATGGCTCCTTGGTGTGGTGGTGTAGGTTCAGAAGGTCCCCCTCCAGTTTTAAATAAACTACCGTTCAGCTGCACGAGCTTTACGTGTAAAAGCCTTCATATTATCCCATGCCCTCTTTAAATTAATGCTATCACGCTGAAAGTAAATATTATTTTCATTTAGTAAGATACAAGAACATAACAAATAACAAACAACACATCTTAGTAATTTATAGGAACCAAGGATCCAGATAGCTTATAAAATGATTAAAGAAAGTGTAAGTTTATGTACCTTGTGAACATAAACTTGGCAATTAAACTTTTGCGTTATGGACTCCCATACAGCTTTCTTTTTTCAACTGACCTGCCGTCAGTTGCTTTCGACTCCACAATTGGTTTACTCTTTATTAATGCTGCTAATAGGGCCTTTTCATCGCTGGTGAAATTAGGTACTCTAGAGCGTGGTGTTTTCGGCAGTCCATCCTAAAAAGTAAACGCACTTTAATTTTATTACTTAATCTCGTCTGGTATAAAAAGCGCAATTTAGTGTACCTAGTTTAACTACTTACCATATTTTACTAGTCACTTGTTATCTATCCAACTTATAATATGTTGGATATGGTGCGCGGTACCGTTGATATAAAAGATTGGGGTCACAGAATACACCACGAGAATCCTATACTACAACGAAACTCGAGAATCCTATACTACCACGAAATTAACAAAAAAATGAACACGATACGAAACAAATAACAAAGCTCTGGTAAATGTTAGAATGTTTGTTTGATAATACCATTAACGTTTACTCCTGTCCTAACATCTGTTATCTAGTGTCACTTGCCACAGTAAAAAATAAATTTGTAATTTCAGTTATTATGGTGATGTGTACGGTTTGAAAATACTTTTTATATTTTATGTGCTAGAAAAAGCCACACTGAAGTGTTTAGTAATATGTATTAATACGTTTGCATAGAATAAAGACGGAAAACTATTATTTCCGTAAACCAATTTTTTTACATAGCAACCCTTACGATTTATCGACATCTATCGATGTTGCTTAGTACGACCACATGCATCCTTAAGTAACTGATTAGCTAATGAACCATTAAATTTAGTCTCTGGGACGCATCACTCATTAACGAAGATAATGGTAATTTGTTAAGTATTCATTAGGGCTAATTTAATGAAGCTCTCTGAGTACGGCAGAAAGTGAGGGTCACTATTTGGTTGTCTAACGCCAGTGTGAATCATCACAGCTTCCTACTAAACGTGATGAGCATTACTGCAGATGTGTACTGTGAAAAACTGAACACAATGATGGAGAAGTTCGCACATTTCTAACCAGCTTTGGTCAACCACTCGTCGCTGCTGCACCTACACGATAACGCGACCTCATACTGTACAACAGACGGTCTTCAAGTTGCAAGAGTTAGGGTTGGAAGCTCTCCGTCATCCACCGTATTCACCAGAACTTGCGCCTTCAGACTTCTACTTTTACCAGAATTTGAATAACTTTTTTTGTGGGGAAGACATTCTACTATTCCAGAGGCAGTACAAAATGCCTTTGAAGAATTTGTTGCCTCCCGTCCAAGAAGGGCATCAGTAAACTGCCACTGCGTTGGCAGACACGATTCGATTGCATAGGCGATCATTTTGTTTTATTGAAATCAAAAATATAAAAAAAAATTGTTAACTTATAAAGATCTAATATTAGAAATCTATTGTACAAAATGGCAGAACTACGCATTAATAATATAATAATAAACGTTTATTTCGGACATCATGATCCATATTATAGGTTAGTAACAATTTTTAGAGCTTATAACTAATGTTAGTAATTGACAATCGAAACATAACACATATAACATAAAACAAGGACAAACAGAAAAACCGCACAAACAAATATGGCACCCGGCCCCGCCCGCAAGATGACTACTTGACTGCGTGCAGCCGTATCCATCGAGCAAGCATCGGCGAGTCCCAACGGTCTGCCAAAGCACACAAGATACTGTTGGGGCTGTCGCGAATGCGCCTAAGGTGTGAAGCGCAACGTTTACGCATTATGGCGGTGAAACCATCTACGTGAGCCTCCGCAAACATAGCAGAAGCGCTACAGAAACGCGGCAGCCCCATCAATACCCGGAACGCGTTATTGTATTGTACGCAAAGATCACTGTATGCCCTTTGCGTTAAGTTAACCTACAGACTGCACGTATAAAATGATCAGTCATTCATTACTGTCAGCAGTAAGCCTTGAAAAGCGTAATCTTTGCTTCGTCAGTACATTTAGCAAATCTGCGGGCCAACATATTACAGCGGACAGACAGCGACCTCCGCTCCCTCTCAATATCCTGGTTGTCTTTCAGGTCATCTGTGATCCAGTGGCCCAGGTACTTAAAGGTCTCAACTTTTTTCAAAGGGGTTCCACAGAGCTTAAAAAGTGGCACATTAGTGTATCGCTTGTGGTCCGGATTGAAAATCATGAATTCGCTCTTAACAGTATTATATTTGAGCCCCTGGGCCACAGCATAAGATTCGCATATAGTTAACATTTTCTTTAAGGCTGCACTTGATGGACTCAGCAGCACCATATCATCTGCATAACTTATGTTATTAATACAAACTCCGTCTATGTGGCAACCGATACCGGTACTGCTGAGCTCATCAAGGAGCCTATTCATATATAAGTTAAAGAGCATAGGAGAGCTTAAACCACCTTGCCTCACGCCGCATTCTAATCTGTATTCTTCTGAGAGCGAGCCAGCCCATCTGAAATTGTTCTTCTGGTTGCTATACCAGTGCTGAAAGAGCAATACAACTTCTTCGGGCAGGCTAGTCTCAGATCTCATCCTATCCCTGATGCGTTGGTAAGCTACTAAGTCAAACGCCTTTGATAGGTCCAGGTAGCAAACAGCACAGGTGTCTTCCTTGCTGTGTAATACTGGACAGTCTGCTTGAGACACAAGATAGCACTCTCGGTAGAAAGACCAGGTGGTGAGCATCATTGAGCGTGATGTGCTTATCCAGTAACCCGTTAAGCAAACTGTCCAGTACCTTAGCGATCACAGAAGCAAGGGAGATGGGCCTATAGTTGGACATATCAGAGGCGTCACCAGTCCTGTTTTTTGGAATAGGAATAACAATAGTTCGCATCAATTTGTCAGGGAGATATGAATGCCCAATACACAAATTAAACAACAAGGACAAAACCCTTGGCAATTGAACTCCAGCATGCCGCAGGTGTTCAATGCTGAGGTGGTCATGCCCAGGCGACTTGCCTCTCACCATGCTCTTAATGACTTTAGCTACATCTTTGGCGGTAAAAAATACACTACGCTTCAGACTACCTGCCTCAGCATTAGACACCATCGGCTCTGCCGGTCCCAGTGGTGATTCCACTCTAAAGTATTCTATGAACACCTTATCAATATCACTAGGATCACAAGCTCCCGAAACACTCACGGGAAGGCTCAACTTATGATTCATTTTATTGGTGGCTTTCCAAAACTGACCGAAGTTCTTTCTTTTGTGGTGTTCAGCTATTATGTCCATTTTTATTTGTGTCTGATTATTTTGACACCATTTTAATTTAGCTTTAAAAATGCGTCTCGCATTGACACACTGGGTTATGCTGATGACCTTGTGATCATTACGAGGTGTTTTGGCCAAAGTACTTTATCGTCAATAATACAAAGAGCCCTAAACACCATAAATAACTGGTGTAGGGATAACAGTTTAATCAGATAAATCTGTAATAATACCCTTTACCAAAAAGAGACGGTTGGACAAGTTAGTCCAACCAAAACTTATTGGTAAAGAAGTATCATTTTCCACGGAAGTTAAGTACTTGGGCGTAACAATCAACCAAAAACTAACGTGAAACTCTCACCTTAGCCACGTATGCCATAAGGCAAAAATTGCTTTTGGTACGTGCAGTCGTTTGGTCGGTAACAACTGGGGCTTGCGTCCCAGTATGGTCCTATGGCTGTACAGCAGCATAGTGAGGCCGATTCTTACCTACGCCTCTATTGTCTGGAATAACAAGGCCAACCAAAAGACGACTGCGGACAGACTAAATAGTCTACAAAGGACTGCCTGCTTAATGGCAACTGGAGCTTTGCGATCATCGCCTGGAGCGGTTCTTAATGCACTTCTATGCCTAACGCCCCTTGATCACCCCTCGCTCCTTGATTAACGCCCAGGGCGGTCTGAGCTTGCTCTCTTAGAGATTGAGATCCATGCTGGACTCAATTAAGGAATCACCGGTCTTATGCATGATCTCAGATATCATGCGTCCACTACACACTTTTGATAAAAAGTATATAGTGGAATTACCCTCCAAGGAAGACTGGCTGAATGGCCAGGTTATCTGTGAGGTCGGTATCCTCATATGGTATACCGATGGGCCTAAGATACTCATATAAAATACTAATAATGAACGCCCCAAATTCAAACTTAGCACAAATTTGGATAGATACAGCTCTATCTTCCAGGCAGAAATTTTCGCCATACTTCGGTGTGCGGAAATCAATCTGAAAAACACTACGTCAACCATATAATTTACATAAACTCTGATAGTCAAGCAGCACTGCTAGCGCTGAGGTCAAACTTAGTAAACTCGAAGCTAGTGGAGACTGCATTAAACGCTTAAACGCTCTGCGATGTAACAACAGGGTCGTTTTAAGATGGGTTCCGGGTCACGAGAGTATTGTAGGCAACGAATTTGCCGACAAACTTGCACGGGAGGGCTCAAAGTGCACACAAATTGGACCTGAGCCATTTTGTGGAATGTCAAGAAGCCTAGCTCGATTGACCCTTGAAACTATTTATCACAATAAATCACTTAAGATCTAAACCTTAATCCGGGCTTTTGATCGTAAATTCGCTTCAGAAGCCCTGAGATTAAGTAAAAATAAATTGCGCATTCTGGCAAGAACCCTAACTGGACACTGTTGTCTTAAAAAGCACATGTCCATCCTGGGACTAAGCAACTCAAGGATGTGTCGGTTCTGTTCCATAACGGAAGAAACGCCTCTACACATCCTAACTGATTGCGGACCCTTAATGCGCAAACGTAACAATCATCTGGGAAACTATGTACTCCGCCCAGAAGAAGTGAAATTGCTCACGGCTAAGCAACTCCTTCTATTCATTGAAGCCGTGCTTAGTTTGGGCTTAGCCGTGAACTATGCCATAGCAGCGATCACAATAGATCTTCTAGGTCGCAGTGATACTGGTCTCTTTCCCTAGACCTGCATAGCTGCTCGCACTTAATAAAAAAAATATTAGAAACCATTATGGTTTGTATGTTCTTTTGTCAAACTACAATAAACAAAGAGAAAAATGGAAATACTTATGAAAAACTGACATTTTAGAAGAAAAAAATACAAAGGTTATTGTGTTGAAATATGGCAACTTAAATTATCAGAAATATTCAACAGGTCAAGAGGAAGATTAATGAATAGGAAATGAGTTGCACAAATTAAAAGCAAATCATACCTGCCGGCAGAGTCTCCCCCACCAGCTGTTCACCCTTTCCGTCCTCTTGAAGAAATTAAATTTCGCAAAGATTTATTAATTATCAGATTAATTATACTTTTGTAAGTTTAAAGAATTTTTAATCAAACACATTAAACTTCCACGTTCCGTAACAGAAAACATAAGCCCGTATCATCCCGTAGGTGTCGCAAGAGGCGACAGGAAGAAACCGCAACACTACATGCATAGTAGACTCTTCCTGTTAATATTAAATATTCTTACAAATATTCCCACTATAGAGCAATCTATAGAGGAGACCTCTGTTGAGCAGTTGGTTTTTATTAGTCTGTAATGTTGATGATGATGTTAATGATGATTATTAGTAGTCACAACACATCGTTCAGTGCCGTACAGTTTTTTTATAGAATAAGGGCGACAAACGTGCGCACATTAAACCTGATGGTAAGTGGATGCTGTGACCCATAGACATCTACATTTATCCTCGATTAAGAATCAAAACGCACATGGGTTGTCACCCCTGAGGACTAAGATGGATTGCGTCGTTTCCAGTAAAAAAAGGTATCCGGATCTCAACAGTCACCATACGAAACACAGCAGTATTATGTTGCTATTATACGCTGATATTCTGTGAGAGCGTGATGAGCCAACCGATTTGGGCTACACTCATAATATAGCTGCAGCGTGACTCTATCACGATGAGTTGAGTGGTGACTGAGGGAAATTAATTATTATTTCCTTATTTTTTTTTTAGGTTTATATGTGCGGTGGTGGCGTATGAGTCTCCTTCCCCCATTTCGTCCTTTGGGAGTCGTAAGAGGTAACAATGGGAAATGCAAGAAAATTATCGTATGGCTTTCGATAGATGGCGATACTATCTCTTACGCCAGGCGTAGTTATTAGTGGTTACATCTGGTACAGCGACCGTATATCCGTTTGCCCGTAGTTATAAAAGAGACAAATCCTTACTACAATGCGAGAGGACCATCTCCATCTTTGGTTTTTTACTGGCTGATAGTGACAAAGTAGAACATTGCTTAATCAGGAAAAAACATCATCATCATCATTACAGCCCGTCACAGAGCCACTGCTGAAGATAGGCCTCCACTAAGAGGTGCCACAAAGCACAAGGAACAACATATTCGTATTCGCATACGTGGTAGAGCCATGACGCAGTTATATTAGTAGTATAGTTGTAGCACGAATGTGTCGGCTCGACTGGGGAAGGACAACGCTCTCACAGAATACCAGCGTAAAATAGTAGCTTAATGCTGCTGTGTTTCGTATGGTGAGTGTAGAGAACCGGCGACCCTTTTTACTGGAAACAAGGCATTCCATCTTGATCCTCATGGGTGACAACGCATCAGCATTTTTATTCGTAGTCGAGAATAGATGTGGATGTCTATGGGCCACAGCAACCACTTCCTATCAGGTGGACTGTGTGCTCGTTTGTCACCCTATCCTATAAAAAACATTCTACAAAATTCAAAATCAGAGTCAATAAATTAAAAAAAATATATTTTTTAAATGTTACTTCCGTACTACCGTTATTTCCTCTATCGTGCAGGCAGTATACGCACATATATTTCACAAGAACTAAAGAACTAGACTTGGAACAATTATGTCCAGGTTATACAAATACTTGCTCCCTACGGGATTCGAACCTGCGGCCATCAGCCGAGCTAGTGCGCCACGGAGCCGAATTTTTTTCACACAATAATTTTTGTAGTTGGGACTTTTTTATACACTGTCTCTTACCACTGACTTCAGAAGCTAATTATTTTATTATTTTTAATATAGAAGTCGGTTTTATTATATTTATAAATAAATTTTCTATGTCAAAAGCTATGCTACGTCAGTGGGTCGGCTTGACCGGGGAAGGACCACGCTCTCACAGAATACTAGTTTAATTTTGCTGTTTCCATGTGGTGAGTGTAGAGAACCGCAGACCCTTTTTTACTGAAAACTATCCATTCCATATTAGTCGATTGTAAATTATGAAACAGAAACATTTGAATAAAACTATTTACACGAATTTTTATCGCGTTTAATTAAATTATTTTTAACTCACGACGTTTGGTGCGATTCGGGGGAGTGAGATGTTTGACGTCCCAATGTCATAGTTTGCCCAGCTACCTTCAGTTTTTAATATTAATGTTTTGTCCGATCTACGCCGAACGAGCTTACAGTACCTTGAATCTAGGAAGCCGACTGATTCTTTTTGATTTTTTGATTTCTTCTCTATTGAAATTCGATTTTTTTTTTAATTTCAAGAGTCTCACGATTTATTATTGGTAGGAATCGGTGTTCTTTCGCGAGGGTTTGTGGGTTATCAAACGTGATGTAATGGTGGGGACGATCTTGAACATGTTCACAGACTGCAGACTTCCCGGAGCGTCGGTGCTTCACGGCAAATATTTTTAAAATCTATTCGCAGCAACATGGGTACATATCTATAGATTATTAATGAAGTGAAACACATGTGTTGCCATTCTTCATCCATTTTGTCACTGTAGCCAAAAGTCTTCTGCTGATCATTATTCTCCATATGTTGACTCATAGGAGGGATTTTGCCAAAGTTGGCGATTGGAAACCACAGTTTTTTTATTACTGTTATATGTTTTTTTTTTCCCGCGTCACCTCTTACGACTCCCACGGGATGATATAGGGTAAGTGATTCACAATGAAATAGTGGCGGAAGCGAAATTAAATACTAAAACATAAATTAAACAAAGTCATGTTAGAATCCTCCCTTAAAAAAAGTTACTATTAATTAACTTATGAGTATACGTTGTTTGATTGCTTTTTTTATATATTGTAATAAATATTGGTATCATTTGATTTTTTTTGGAATGGTGCATAATATTTCATAATTTTTAAAAGCATGTACTCGCCGACAACCTGATTGCAGTTTGTTGACATAAATTCTGAGGTAATAGGTATAATTACACCAGATTTTTTTGGAGTATATTCAAAAAAATCTCGGGTAATTTTTCATTTAGAAAATTACAATTTTAATGTCATCACAAATATAAAAACAAATATTGTAAGATAAGATCTGGTAAACAGAGGTGTGATTCTTTTCTTTCGCAAATGCTAAGTATAGTTATCCAGTGAAGAAACACAGCCAGTGTTCTTGGTACTGTTGCGCGAGGAGTAGAACTGTACGATAGTTTAAATTTCTAGTTTTAGTTTTTTAACTTCGCGCTATGAAAATCAATAATTTTCAAAACATTGTGAAGTTATTGATTTCATCCCGGTTTTCGAAAATCGACATCTCATCAGATCTTCACGTTTTTAGGTCCTAGAAAGCTATTTTGACAATTCTTAGGAGGATGAATCTTCTAACGTACGTATGTGTGTGTTTGTGTGTGTGTGGGGGGGAGGGGGTTTGTAAACTACTTATAACTTGTGAACGGCTTGACCAATCGCATCGCGGTTTACGGCGTTGGAAATAATTCTATTGTCATTAGATTTCATGTGAATTTGAGTCAATTCGGGAAAATTTAAAAAAGATTTAAAAAAATTTAAAAATTTAATAAATTTTTTGAGATACATTTTTAAAGTAATGTATCGATTGATTCCAAAATCTAATCAGCTCTCAACCTTAAAAACAACATCATTTCTACGTGGTAGAGCCATGCTGCAGTTATATTAGTAGTATAGCTGTAGCACGAATGAGTCGGCTCGACCGGGGAAGGACCACGCTCTCACAGAATACCAGCGTGAAATAGTAGCTTAATGCTGCTGTATTTCGTGTGGTGAGTGTAGAGAACCGGAGACCCTTTTTACTGGAAATGAGGCATTCCATCTTAGTCCTCACGGGTAACAACGCATCTGCATTTTGATTTGTAATCGAGGATAGATGTAGATGTCTATGGGCCACAGCAACCACTTACCATCAGGTGGACTGTGTGCTCGTTTGTCACCCTATCCTATAAAAAAAAATCATTTGCTGCAAAACCGCATCAATATCGGTTCCTTCGTTCAAGAGAAGAATTTCGCTGTTATAAAAATTTCACTACGATTTTCTTGAAATTTCTATTGAAAGTTTTATGACGTTTGGCATGTTTATTTCACGTATTTTTGACATTGTTGTGACAAATAACAGTTTTATTTCTATGATCAATTGTCGTTTTATAGTTTGCTGTGACTGTCTTTAAGCACAGAGTAACTAAATCGGTGAGACGTCATGCTGAAAGTCGATGAAAATAATTGATAAATC
This sequence comes from Parnassius apollo, assembly GCA_907164705.1. NCBI lineage: Eukaryota > Metazoa > Arthropoda > Insecta > Lepidoptera > Papilionidae > Parnassius > Parnassius apollo. The sequence goes on from CAJQZP010001170.1 coordinate 77,747, forward strand.
AATTGTCCACCACGGAAAGATAGATTTAAATGAATTATATGTATTTATCTTGACTTCTACAGATTTTTCTATTTCTTTTTTTGAGTAGTACACTACTTACATAGACCTGGCCTATTTTGAAACATTTGCTTTAAATAAAAGCACATTGGCTATCTGTCCAAACCTTTTATTAATAAAAGCCAGTACTTGACTACTTAGCCACCTGACGTACCCAGTACTTGACTACTTAGCCACCCGGTAAGTGGTGTTGTAGCTGAAGGTGATAAGATGCACTCACTTAGCCTAAATTTTAGCCTTTACTCTCTTGCCTTGAAGAAGTCCATATTGTATTAGGGTGGGAAGTCAGACAAATTATTCTCCTCGTTTGTTATAAGCATTACGAATGACGAAACAAATCGCTTAGTTCGGTTGCGTGGAATATTGTGAAACAATGGGACAATAAATATGACCAGCCGAGGGTGTGGTTGTCGATGGTGGAAAGGGGAGGGAAGAATTATGTCATATTGTAATTCCTTTGCACGTTTTTTAAGCTTACCTTCATTTCAAAATGTTCCTGTGACATAGGAGCGCTTTATAATATAGTATGTACGAGTATTTTATAGAGTTACAAATACAAACAGACTAGTGAAGGAATGACTGTTGCATATACTGTATGACCTTCCTTACTGTCTGGAAAATTAAAAAATTATTTGTAAAAGGCCAGCAATACACCTGCAATTGTCCTAGTGTTGCAGCTGTTCATAGATGGCGGCGGTTAGGTAAGCCGCATGCTCGTCCTCCTGCTAGTTTGTGCTTTTGTTATAACATAGAGATATCCAAGTCTTTTCAGCACAAAACTCCAACTTTTTTCCAAGGTAAAATACCTAGGTCTTACCTTGGACAGTAAACTTAACTGGAACAAACACATAGAAAACAAAATCAGCAAAGCTAGTTTAACTTTCTGGCAATGCAGGAACATAATTGGCAAACGACGGGATTTAACGCCAAAAATTATACTGTGGCTGTACAAAACTGTAATTCGGCCCATGATCACATACGGCTCTCTGGTATGGTGGACAAAAACCAATGAAGCCACCACTATACAAAAGCTTCAGCGTTACCAGAGATTAGCTTGTATGGCTGCCACGGGCTGCATAAGGACTACACCAACAGCAGCTTTGGAGCCTATGCTGGAGCTAACACCGCTTCATCTACATATACAACAAGAAGCAACTTTAGCTGCCATTAGACTCAAGACCCTAAATCTTTTAAGTAAGAGTAGAGTCCCCCATACAGATATAATCAATATAAGTTACTCAAAAAATTCCTATCTTACAAGCCAAGTATGATAGGATCCCAAAACAATTTGTATTCGATAAGAAGTATAGGATACAATTGAAGGAAACTGACCATCTGGCAGGATTGGGTCCAAGAGAGCTCAAAGTTTTCACGGATGGCTCTAAGACAAATGAAGGTGTGGGGTCTGGGGCTTTCTCTGAAGACCTTAATATCCACATATGCACACCGCTGGGTACCCACAACACAGTCTTCCAGGCCGAATGCATGGGTATCATCCAAGCGGCCACAGCAATAGATCCTAAGAAGGTGAAAGACTTCTCCATCAGAAAACTGACCGACAGTAGGGCGGTACTACAAGCTCTGAGTTGCAATGTGACGAACTCGGGACTGATATACGAGTGCCATTAACGATTGAATGAGGTATGTAAGCACAACAATGTGACTCTGCAATGGATCAAGGAACACAGTGGATCTAGAGGTAACGATGCAGTAGATGAACTGGCCAGAAGGGGATCGGCCCTAGCAACTATAGGGCCGGAACCAATAATACCAATCCCCTTTGGCTACGTTCGTTCACTTGTACGTAGATACTTTAATAATTTACACGCTCAGCTTTGGAAAAATTTAGTAGACTGTAGACAAGCTAGGGAGGCCCTACCTGAAATAAACAGTCGTCTAACCAAGGTTCTAATGAGACTGAACAAGCCACAGACCAGGATAGTAACAAGTGCTATCACAGGACATGGCTCTTTTAACAAACATTTATTCACCATAGGTGTTACTGACAGCCCCCTGTGCAGGGCAGGCATGGGAGAGGAAGAAACGGCGACTGACGTGTTGCTGACATGTCCAGAAGTCGCTTCATACAGGGCTAAACATCTCGTCATGCCGGGATCGCTCCCCGAAGTTGCTTGCAACATCAAGGGACTGCTGAGCTTCTTCGGGGGAGATATCATGGCTCGAATAAGCATATTATTCCTGCCCAAACGCAAAATACGCGCTTAGAAGTAGAGTTGCGGAAAACAGCCCGTCTTAAACTAAACTAAACTAAACTAAACATAGATGAAAACGAAGTCCAACTTGTCAATATACTAAATATAAACTAAACAAATCATTATTAGCCCGTAAAGTATACTGTTCAAAACAGACCTCTCTTGGTTTAGAGAAGATTTGACTTAAATCATGACGCTTGACTGAGGGATTGACGAACGCAGTACCAGATGTGAGCACCATTGATGCGGCTGTCTGTTGCAGGTCTTGATATTGTACGTGTAACATGAGCAAGATGGTTATACCATCAACTACTAGTAGCAAAAAGGATTTTTTTATAGAAAAGTGGGGCTTCCGGCTCACCTGACGGTAAGAACCGATCGCCGCACGAGAACAACCGCAACACCAGGGGAATAGCATATGCCGGCCTTTTACAACGGATTAAGCTGTTTTCTTGAAGTTTTTTGCGTATTTTCCACAGTGGTCTCTTACGTCACCCATGGGTAAAACAGTCATGAGTGATGCAGTTACGCTATCAACGTTAAAACAAAAAGAAGTTAGAAATTAAGTAAACTGTAATATTATTTCTATCTACATCCTCATTAACGCATCACTGTGTCTATCCCTATAAATATAATACGATTGTAGTTTAGGGACTAAGCTCGCAGCAAATTTCCCAGTTCACGATAAAACTTGGTTCGATCCCCCCGACACCAATAAAGTTAAAACGACAATGGCGAAATAACAGATGATGGAATTATTAAGCGTCTTCTTAAGTCACCATTACAGATATCAATAAAATAATTTACTTTTTTTATCTAATCAAGCCTATGGCTTATTGAAGTCTGGAAAAAATCATCATACACAATTCAAAACTTAATTGACTAGTTGTAGTAGTTGTGACGATTCGTCGGTTAAGTTACGCAAAGGTCTAATAGCATACAGCCGAGTTTGACGTGTATTTTATTCAGAAACTCTTCGATATATACCAATACGGAACATATTAGTATTGGAGATAGGTATTGGCCTGGTAAGCTGCGAGTTTGACCATATACCTATTCAGCAGACGTAGCTTGTAGATCCTCTTTCCATGAGTTGCGCATGCCCAAGAGAACCAGTGGAAGGGCTTCTGTCAACTGTGATGATGTGTGGCACATGTTGGCCGCCTTGAGTTGACGATAAAGTCGCTCGATGATACCATTCGCAGCTGGATGAAAGGCGGTTGTGTGTAAGTGATGCGCAGCAACCAACTTGGTGAGAGCTTCCAAGAGGTGGCTCTCGAATTGGCGACCACGGTCTGTAGTTACCAGTGCAGGACAGCCGAATCGGGCTATCCAGCCGGACACCAGAGTAGCTGCGCAGGTCTCCGCCGTGATGTTCACCATGGGGTATGCCTCAATCCATCGTGTGAAACGGTCGATGACGGTAAGGCAATATCTGTAATCAGAAGACAGAATTAGGTGGATATGGGAAAACCTCGACGAGGGAGTGAGGAAAGATGAAAGCGGGGATATGGTATGATATGGTGATTTTGTTCTTTTGGCATGACAAGCATTTTCGAGACCACTCTCTACAATCTTTACGTATCCCTAGCCATACGTATCTCTGTGAGACCAATCGCACAGTAGCTGAATTTCAGGATGGTGTAAGCTGTGTAGTGTATCGAAAACTTGTTTCCTGAACTGGGGAGTAGCGTAAAGACGTGGCGGTTGCACAGAAGTCTCGCAGTAGAGAGGTAAGTTACCATTTAAAGTGTTGATCCTTTTCAGTTGCAGGACAGAGCCATGAAGAAGTAGATTTTGTAGTTCTGGATCTTTGTCCTGAACTCGTGCAAGATCGTCGTAGTCCACAGCTGTAGTGATCTCTCTCTGAAGTTTTCCATACCAGGTGGGTATCTCAGGTCTGTCGTAAACTAAGCAATGTAGTCAAGGTGTCTGAAACTGCCATAGGCGCCGTGCTTCAGCAACGCAAAGGTAAGTATTGGCAACCACTTGCTTTTTACTCTCACAAGCTCATCAACGCACAGAGAAAGTACAGCCCCTACGATCGAGAACTACTGGCTGTCTACGAAGCCATCAAGTACTTCCGTCATATGGTCTAGGCCAGAATATTTACAATATTCACTGACCATAAGCCTCTTATCTTTGCCTTCTCAAAGAGCAAAGACAAATGCACTCCAAGACAGTTCAGACACCCCACTGTGGCCTATGGAAGGAAAAAGGGGAGATCTCCCGCCGGGCAAGGTGTTCTGCCCGGGGAGCGACCAACGCGCCGTGTGATAGTAGATAGGCAACCCTCCGGAAAGAGGGGGAGGGAGGTGGTGAATGATCATAGCATACCACGCAGCCGGCTGCGTGGTTATGTGGAGACTTTTACCCACTAAACACCGCCTTTATGGATTGGCTTACCGATCTGACGAGAGATCTCTAAGCCGTATACGAACGCGACCCCCCTTGGCAGAAAGGAGAGCTCAGTGTGATAGTTCGGAGATGTTCTATATATACTGTTTATGATTCGGAATTTTGATAGCGTGATTTAAGCTTCGGTGTGTTTCGCTTGCGGCGCGACGACAGCGCCGCCACACAACTATGGCAATTTCTCCCTACGGAACAACCTATGGGAGAGGCTTATGTTAAGGGAACTTTTCAAAGAATGTAATAAATTAATAAATATAGAGTAGAATGGAATATTTTCTGCAATACAAATAGTAAAATTACTTATTGAAAGTCACTTTTGCTTTTACAACTGGTTCGGAAAATAATTCTGTCCTAGGAAGGACTAGCAAGTAGCTCAGCGGGAGTTTTTTTTTTTCAGTATAATATGTTTATTTCCAGTATAATATCCTCTACAATTTAAAATGAAAACATTTAAAAGCAACATTGTAGTGACCACCTTTCTCTTTCTTTTAATTTTTTGATAGATTGATATTTGTTATTATTATTGATTTTAGATAGATGATAATGTGTCTCCATTTTGATTTTTAATCACGGAGAAATGTAGATGTCTATGGGTCACAGATCCAGTTACAAACAAGCAGACTTAGCACTCGTCTTTAACCCTTATTCTTTTAAAAATATTATGTTATACGACTCAGGTGAAATTGCTTGAGTAGAAATATAAAGAGTTACTTATCTGATTAGAGTATATTTCTTTTCATTTTTATATTTTTATATCCTTACATTTGATAAAGTAACCGAATCAACCTTTGACCAAAAAAAATCAAAGTGACAAACAAACTTACAGAACTTACAGCCTACCTGATGATAAGTGGCTGCTGCAGTTGATTCATTAATTCAAAGACCCATTAAAGACCACTGTCGAATATGGTCCTTCGCCTTAGATTGCTTATTAGTGGAGATATTTGCCATAGTTGCCAGTAGTAAGTTGTATAATCATTGAATTATTATCACGAAGATGCTGCTATCTATCTTCTAGTTCAGTTTCCACCAAAGACCTATTTTTTGCCGTCTCTCACGACACCCACAGGAGGACATGGGGTAATGAATTCTAAATACCCAGACACTTAACACGAACATGTGAACTATAATACATAAATATCTGGAATTAGTTGTACCTGGAAGTATATAGATGTGTTGTCAAATCCGAGGACTCATATGAAATGGCTTACATTATATAGTTATAATGATTCTCTATAACCTTCAGACAGCAACAAAGCAATGCAAGCACTGTTATTTGGTGACAAAATAGGTAGGTATACCATCTAGCAAATTTTTAATCAATTCCATTCTAATCTTCTATCGTGATTATGCTGGACCTGTAAGTTCACCAGTTGAGCGACCAAAGGACGTGAGTATCGTTCTTATAAGGGCTACATATGCCTTTTCATTTGCATGTCCACTCGCGCTGTTCACTTAGAGGTCGTAAGTGATATGAGTACACAAGCATTTTTAGCTGCTTTTCGACGATTTGTGTCGCGACGAGGTCACTGCGCTAAATTGTGGAGCGACAACGCCTCCAATTTTGTAGGTGCCTCCAAAGAATTGCAACAGTTGGCATCTATTCAGCCAGCCATAGCAGAATATCTGGAAGCAAACAACACCCAGTGGCATTTTATTCCGCCGCATGCTCCTAATTTCGGTGGTCTTTGGGAAGCGGGTATAAAATCCACCAAGTTTCACATTAAAAAAGTTATTGGTGACTCTGCCCTCACGTACGAAGAAATGAGCCTTTCCTCAATCAAGTGAAAGCTTATCTAAATTTGAGGCCAATAAGCGTCATCAACTTTACCGATCCTGGTGAGCCCCTGCCTTTAACTCCTGGACATTTCTTAATAGGAGAACCGATAGTTAATGTACCAGATAAAGACTACAAAGGTTCAAGCGTAGGCTATTTAACTAGGTGGCAATTTGTGCAAAGGATGCTACAGTCTTTTTTGGAAACGATGGTACCAGGCGTATTTGTCAATATTGGGGACATTGTTTTGATTAAAGAAGATCATTTGCCGCCAAGTCGTTGGTTATTGGGTCGAGTTATAGAGAAACACCCCGGTGATGATAACGTTACCCGGTGATGATAAATTATGTATTTTACCTATAGCAGATCCATGAATTGTTTACTTTTTATGTCAAATTTATGTAAAATATTATTATATTAAATGTTTACCTTTTACTTTTACATTTACGATAACATGTATTAGTTAAGTTTAGAATTACTACCTCTTAGTTTATGAAGTTAATTTGTTATTAAGTACTCGGTACAAATTTTAGATGTAAGTACAATTTAGAAGGACATTTAGTTAAGTTTTTAGAAGGCCATTCCGTCACTAAATGTCCTTGGTGGGCGGTATGTTTATGATATATATACTTATACGCCAGTATATTCCAAATTTATGAAGAAAACATATTTTTGAATTTTAAAAAAAGATTTAGTTCTTTTTTGAGAAATGACGTTGACGTTGTTATGTCATGTGCCAATTTTTATTATAAAAGGCACTGAAAATATAGTTAAAAATATATATAGACCAAATTAGATCATACACTGTTGCGGATCGTTTTATTTACCAACAACCCTTCTAGTGTATCAGCAGGACAACAAGTCAACTACATAGGTCAACTAGTTAAGCTAGTAAACACCTGGAAGTATATAGATGTGTTGTCAAATCCGAGGACTCATATGAAATGGCTTACATCATATGGTTATAATGATACTCTATAACCTCCAGGGGGGCAACAAAGCAATGCAAGCACTGTAATTTGGTGACAAAATAGGTAGGTATACTATCTAGCAAATTTTATCAATTCTATTCTAATCTTGTATCATGAAAGCGTTTTACATAAACATAAACTGCACCATGACCCAACCATCCAGACCTGGCATAATTATTTATAGTTCAAACAAACACTTAATCCTTGCGGGGTTGAACCCACGGACCGATTGTTCAGCCACGCTACGGAGCCGCTAGAGAAAAGATTTTTTACTTATGGTTATTGAGATATAGCTAAGATCAAGGAAAATAATGTATTTTCTTTCTTCAAACATTGCTGTCGGACATTGTTTAAGTTACAGGTGGTTATCAAACCCCCATTGAACAAAATAATCCAAATATTGAATACAAATGCAAAAAAACATGTGATTAAATGTACAAATAAACATTTTTTACGTATACATTTTCTCAATACCATGGGTCGAAAGTCTGTAAAAAGTTACAGCCTGTATAACGTCCCACTGGTGGGCACAGGCCTTCCCTAATTTATGAGAGAGTTTTAGGGCAAGGAAGTGTCCGCCGCGCTGCCCCAATGCGTGTTGGCGAACTTCACATGTTTTCGAAATATTTTTTTTCTTATTCCTCAGACATGCAGGTTTTCTCACGATGTTTTCCTTCACCGCCGAGCACGTGGTAAATCAGCACTTTAAATTGCAGTTAACAATTCCATTGGTGCCGGCGGGGATCGAACCCGGGTTACTCGCGTTCTGTTATATTTACAGCGAGCGTTAACCCTCTGAGCTACCACTGCTCACGTCTTCCGAAAGTCTATATTTAGGTTTATTTAATAGCTATTTTATTCAGATCACCGTTCTCTTCAAAATGAAGGAGATACTATTTTTATAGGTGTGGCCCAACACTCAAACTTACGTAAGAAAAAAATTGACTAACTTCTATACGACTGTACTTCATCACACGTCTTGTTATGATAGGGCGGCTGCTTGACCACAGATAAGCGCGAAATGGACAGCATGGGTGGAACTCAAATGTCAAGAGGAGTGTTTCAATAAAGATTAGAAACCGACACAAGGACGTTATATCGTTTGTAGTTCACACGGAAATTACCGTTTATTATAATATCTTTTTACCCCCGACGCAAAAAGAGGAGTGTTTTAACTGTGACCGCTATGTGTGTCTGTCTACCTGTCTGTAGTAAACGGGTGAACCGATTTGAATGCGGTTTTTTAATTGTTTTTGTTTGGTTTTTTAAATTCAGGTTTTCTAGCGCTGGTTTTAAGACATGTTTTATCGCAAATATACTATGATTCAACAAAATCTGTTCAACCGTTTGAAAATCATCAGCTCCCTTAGTTTCGAGGGTATTTTAAATGTTCAATTTATTGATATTACGTATATAATTTGTCTAGTGTAAAAATGTAATAAAATCATATTACTTAAAGTTTAATAATTTAAGGTAAAGTAAATAAAGAAAAGTTACAACCTATAAACGTCCCACTGCTGGGCACAGGCCTCCTCTCATTTCTGAGAGGGTTTTAGGGCAAGGAAGTGTTACTCACGTCCAGTTACTCGCGTCCTGTTATATTTACAGCGAGCGTTAACCATCTGAGCTACCACGGCTCTCACCAATAATAAAAATAATTTAAGGTGTTGAAACTTATATAATAATGTAAGTTGCTCCGTGGCGCAGTAGCTTAGCAATGAGTTTCTTACCTGACGTATGACTTACCTGAATTAAGTTCAAGTAAAAGTTTTATCAAGCGAACTTAAAGTAGGGTGCACATGTCTCTTAATTTCGTTAATTTCAAACGCTGTTATTTTTTTCAATTACTTTTTTTACTAAAAGCTAACTTTTTGAAGAAATTAAAAATGTCTATGACATAGATATTTTTAATTTCTGCGTAGATTTAACACATTCTATTTTTTCCTATCGATTAAAAGTCACCCGGTATATTTCCAGGACAGCTGGGAAACCAGGCAAAGCCACTAAATATTAGATTAGCGTCTACGTAGATACATACATATCGCTATCTCTACATTTCTTTATCACTTATGTACGTTTGTTACCACATTACGTAGTACAGGATGGGAAGAGAGACATAGTAATTTTATAGAACAAATATTAAGTTAAAAAAAATTCAAAACCCCTGAATAAAAGAGCTGATAATCGTCAAACAACTGGAGAGATTTTCTTGAAACATAGTTAATAAAACTCTCGATTAAGACACGTTAAAAACGGAAAACACTTCATCAAAATCGTTTCATACGTTGAGGAGCTATGATGCCACAGACAGACACACAGATATACAGACTCACACTACATGCTTATAACACCCCTCTGTTTTCGTCGGGGGTTAAAAAAGCTGTTGCGACATTGTGTATTGATTTCACAAAATTTAGAAGTAGATACATAGAAGTACGATCAATATATTATTTGTAGAAATTAGAGTTTTATCCATCATCGCATACCAGCCTATCAAAAGTCCACCGCTGAAAGTTCTCTCTTATAGAGGCAGTATTTGCAACAACAGCCACGCTGCACGGGCGGGCTGGTAGCCGCAGTTGTAATTTTATGTTGAGTTGTCATCGGGAAGACGCTGCTGCCCGTCTCCTGTTGTTGTTTCCCTCTGTCGCCGCTGACGACACCCACGACACGATATGACTTTAATATTTATTTAAATACATATACAAAGCTGATATACAACGAAGGTGAGTTTTAAACGACGTTCATATACTGACATAATAATTTCAACCTAATTTCTAAACGTCAAAACCGGATGTACCGTAAATCAGAACCCTCTTTTGAAGTCAGCATCCCTTTTAACTCATCCGATCGTATATCAAAGATGTATAACTTCTACAATACCCTTATATAAGATAGCAATTCCTTTCAGCTGTATACGGAAAGGAGTAAAAATCTAATGAAATAATAATTATTCATGAGTGTAAGTATCGCGTCAGATCGCAATTTGAACAATAAAATGGTTTAAGAGTGAAAAAAAAATATAAGTGTTTTTGCTTAATATACCTGATTTAACGGGAACATGCAGACATGATGTTTTGCACATGTATAGCACAACTATCTTGTAGTATATGGGTGACAAATGAGCACACAGTCGACTTGATTTTAAGTGGATGCTGTGGCCTACAGACATTTACAGTTAACCTCGATTAAGAATCGAAATGCAAATGCGTTACCACCCCTGAGGCCTTAGGTGGAATGCCTCGTTTACAGTTAAAGGGTCTCCAGTTCTCTATACTCACCATGCGAAACACAGCAGCATAGATTATATATTTTGCGCTAATGTTCTGTGAGAGCGTGGTCCCAACCCGATTGAGCCGATCCATTCGCGCTGCAATCATGATACGAGTATAGCGACAGCGTGGCTATACCACATATAAAACCACCTTTCGAATAATATATCATTCATCTTTCTTTAGAATAATATACTAAAAAAATATTACAACGTTTTTCTATACTAGTATTAACATAATAATAAAGCGGCTTTGTGGCGTTGGGTTCAAATCCCCACACGTAGTCCCGCTACGTAAATTTTTTCAGGTCATCGTGTATTATGTCTTTCAACTTTACGAAGCAAATTTAGATGCCGTGGTAATTATAACTCTAAAGTTTTAATCCTGACACGACACAACGCTGGAAGTTTGTCAATTTGTCTACGCATTAAGTATTTTACATTAAAGCTACTTAGTCCTAAGAGACACAAATCATTGTGTCGCTTCTCTTGCCAAACTCTTAAAAGTTTCACAAAGCTGTAAAAAATAGACAACTTGAAAAGAGGCTAAACCTAAGTTCCTGTTAGATCCTAGAAATAGAACCTGCATAATAACTAAATAGGTTAATTCGCTGAGTAGTTGCAATTAGATAATTAATTATTTTAGATGAGCTTTCGCGATTGTGCTTGAGATCGAAGTAGAGACAGCCGCGGGCGCACGGGCTATGCCACACCCGCTCCCCGTTGCTCCTTTGTGTCTTCTTCAGTCTTCTTTGTGTGTGAATACCATCAATAAACTGATCAAAAAATTTAAACATCTTTATGTGTAAGCATAAAATAAGAAACCATGGATTTCTTTAAGGTCGTAGGGTGTCCTTCTGCCTATAGGACTTCATACTTTAAGTTTTAAGGTTACGTTTCTTATCCGAACCTTAACGCTGCTGTGTTTCGTATGGTGAGTGTAGAGAACCGGAGACCCTTTTAACTGGAAACGAGGCATTTCATCTTAGTCCTCACGGGTAACAATGCATCTGCATTTTGATTCGTAATCGAAGATAGATGTAGATGTCTATGAGCCGCGGTACCACCAGATGGACTGTGTGCTCGTTTGTCACCCTTATCCTATAAAAAAATGTTCGCCATTGGTGAAGTTATTTATTTAAACGGTAGTAGCGCATCTGAATTTTGATTCTTAATTGAGAATAGATTCAGATGTCCACTCACCGTAAAGTGTATTTTTTTTGCCGTTTTTCACCCTAACTCTATAAAAAAGTCCCACCACCTTTAAAGTTTATAGCCTTAATGCGTAAAAATTCCACTTCTGAAGGTGGAAAAGAGGGGATGCAATTTTTAAAGGTTTGCTTTATTGGACTAAAGAAAATATACACTACGCGAAATTGGACTGGAGTGACAAACTAACTTACATTTCACCTGATGAGAAAGTGATTTACTGAAAGCCTCACAACCTGTGGTTACACTGGCTATGTGTACCCTTCAGACTGATTACAGAAAGAGAGCTGCAGATGTGTTGTCACCTCTGAGGACTAAGATGGAACACCTCACAACCTGTGGTTACACTGGTTCCGTGTACCATTCAGACTGATTACAGAAAGAGTGCTAAAGATGCGTTGTCACCTCTGAGGACTAAGATGGAACGCCTCACAACCTGTGGTTACACTGGCTCTATGTACCCTTCAGACTGATTACAGAAAGAGTGCTAAAGATGCGTTGTCACCTCTGAGGACTAAGATGGAACACCTCACAACCTCTGGTTACACTGGCTCCGTGTACCCTTCAGACTGATTACAGAAAGAGTGCTAAAGATGCGTTGTCACCTCTGAGGACTAAGATGGAACGCCTCACAACCTGTGGTTACACTGGCTCTATGTACCCTTCAGACTGATTACAGAAAGAGTGCTAAAGATGCGTTGTCACCTCTGAGGACTAAGATGGAACACCTCACAACCTCTGGTTACACTGGCTCCGTGTACCCTTCAGACTGATTACAGAAAGAGGGCTGCAGATGTGTTGTCACCTCTGAGGACTAAGATGGAACACCTCACAACCTGTGGTTACACTGGTTCCGTGTACCATTCAGACTGATTACAGAAAGAGTGCTAAAGATGCGTTGTCACCTCTGAGGACTAAGATGGAACGCCTTACAACCTGTGGTTACACTGGCTCTATGTACCCTTCAGACTGATTACAGAAAGAGTGCTAAAGATGCGTTGTCACCTCTGAGGACTAAGATGGAACACCTCACAACCTCTGGTTACACTGGCTCCGTGCACCCTTCAGACTGATTACAGAAAGAGGGCTGCAGATGTGTAGTCACCTCTGAGGACTAAGATGGAACACCTCACAACCTGTGGTTACACTGGTTCCGTGTACCATTCAGACTGATTACAGAAAGAGTGCTAAAGATGCGTTGTCACCTCTGAGGACTAAGATGGAACGCCTCACAACCTGTGGTTACACTGGCTCCGTGTACCTTCAGACTGATTACAGAAAGAGGACTGCAGATGTGTTATCACCTCTGAGGACTAAGATGGAACACCTCACAACCTCTGGTTACACTGGCTCCGTGTACCCTTCAGACTGATTACAGAAAGAGGGCTGCAGATGTGTTGTCACCTCTGAGGACTAAGATGGAACGCCTGTGTACCCTGTACACCTGACCACAGCACGCACAGTTATTTGCTGGCGGAATTAAATGTATACACCTGTTATGTAACTGATAAGAAGACTTTTTAGTTAATAGCTTAGATTTTTTTACAATATTGGGTGACAAACAAGCACACACTCCATCCGATAGTAAGTGGATGTTGTGGCCCATAGATATTCTCATTTATCTTCAGTTAAGAATAAAATAAAAATGCGTTGTCACCCATTAAGACTAAGATGGAATGCCTCGTTTCCAATAAAAAGGGTCTCCGGTGCTCTACACTCACCACACGAAACCAGCAGTATTAAATTGCTATTTTACGATGGTGTTCTTTGAAAGCATGGTCCTTCCCCAGGTAAGCTGATCCATTCTTGCTACAAATATAGTACAGCTGCAGCGTGGCTCTATCAAGTAAAATGAAAAAAATATGATTGTGTTCGTCCCAAGACTTCGTGATAGCACTGCGAGGGTGCTGGAGACAGAAAGGACTGGAACAGGACACCCGGGACGTGCTTTAATAAAACAAAGCGAGAGATAGAGTTCCCTGGTTACGTTGCGGAGATCCCGGGACTCCTCATGTACGTCGATTGTGACCACCGTGAGGTTTTAGCCGGTGAAAGTCCGACATAATTTGCCCCCGCAGCGGAAGGTATCCACGAGCATTTTCCCATGATAAAAAAAGATATATGCTTACGTGATATTTCTAAGTCAACTCAAAAGTGGTCATTTCATTAATCTTTTGATAAATATTAAAAACCGACTTTAAATAACTAAAAAGAATAAAATAATTTACTTCACTTAATGGCTTCTGAAGTCGGAAGCTTTAATTCTTCTATACACAAGGCTACGCTAAAAAAGCACTAACTAAAAGTCTCTTAGAAGTGAGAGGAGGACTGTGCCCAGTACTACTGGAAACAAGCCTCCTTTCATCTTTGAGAAGGTTTAAGGGCAGGAAAGTGTCTGCGGGAATTTCCTAATGTTGATAATGTTGATAAAAAAAAACCGGAGACCCTTTTTACTGGTAACGAGGCATTCCATCTCAGTACTCACGGGTGAAATCATTTTCATTTTAATTCTTATTCGATGATAGAGGTAGATGTGGACTAATTGCTCATTTACCAGAATTATTCTGAATGGATAATGAATGAATAAATTTATTTATATTATTTAATAAAGCAAACAAAATAGCGAGCAAATAATAATAATTTAAAAAAATTATAACGTTCTTATATTTACCCGAACACAGCACATTGAAAAAAATACTTTTACGGATTTTATCGCGTTAAATATCATTTCGTTTAATTTCAATAGAAGGGGAGGCTGCTATTCACACGTCCTACCACAACACACAGACCTACCCCAAAGATTATCTCGTAAGGGATATATGAATATATGCCATTGTTTCCACCCTTGGCAAGTGGGTTGGCAACCGCAGTTTTATGTTGTAAGTAGGAAAACGCAGTTGCCCATCTGCAGGTTTATCTCCCTCTGTCGCCTCTTACTTCACCCACATTCATAGATCATAAGATTATCAATGATTTCAATTTCACACCTTATAAGGATATTCACTTTGTAGTAACGTCATATCCACTCCCCCATATCATTGCGTGTGTGTCGTGAGAGTTGCCGGAAGGACATTGAAGCAGCAGGTGAGAAGCAGCATCTTCCTTACAACTGAGTGCACCTATGAGTAAACAATAGGGGAGGCTTGTGTTCAATAGTCGACTTTTTATAGGATGTAAGGAATTAGTAAATAATGCTTACGAAAATTAATAAATAATACGCGCGAAACAAAAAATATTGACTTTTATATAAATCTATTAATACTTTACAATTTAAAAAAATAAAATTTCAGATTAAACAATTATTACGGCAAGAGGGCGAGAAAATATCTAGTACCACGTATTTATAATGAGATATTAAAGTTAGTTAATTAAAAAATATTTAAAAGGAATTAGAAAGAATGATTGGATAATTACATGTGTAGTGTTAATTAATATTCATGTGTAATAATTAATGAATTTAAAAATAATTAGCTATGTAAATAACACTGCTAAGTTTAAATTCAATTTTTCTATTTTAAGTTTGAAATGTAAGATTAAGATTTTAATAACAGTACGTAAATAGATGGTAAGTGGATGATGTACTCGCCAACAAAATACCCTACGGTTTGGCGAAAGTAGTATAAGAAACACCCGACCGTATTTGTGTGTAATAAAAAACTTAAAAAAGGTTTGCTCTGTGGGATCCCGTGGCAGCAGTTATGTTCCGAATTTCTTCCGGTAGCTCCTTCATAATGTAAAGTTAGAATGTAATTTCTGTAAAATAGCAAAGAACTTTTTAAATTGGCTTCATAACTCTGATTAATTAGAAAATTACATACAAAATTACCAAAAAATTCTGGTCTTTTTTGCACATTTTGTATTAAAATGGAGTTATGGTAGACCTTTACATTGAAAAGGGTTCCACAATGTTCACCAACGACGGTTTCACGGCCTAAGTTAGATTAATATTTGTAGGTAATCTTTTATAAAGGTAGGGGTGTAAATGAGAGCTTGAAGATACAAAGAGAACACGAAATATCTAAAATCACTGCCTATTTATGGGTCGCCTTGTCCTTAAATTTAATAATAGTGTTTTCATATCCTATACCTTTAAACGAGCAATTCTTGTATATAATCGGAATCTCGGAAACGGCTCCAACGATTTTCATAAAATTTTGTGTGCAGGGAGTTTCGGGGGCAATAAATCGATCTAGCTAGGATTTATTTTTAGAAAATGTCTTTTTGTCCGTGTTTTAGGCAATGAAAAACTGCTACAATATCGTTAGAATGAGAAGGTAAATTTTGACAGATTATTAATGATTACAAATAGCTTAATTGGTATATTGGGCGGTCACAAAATCGTAATACCATGGTTCGAGCCCAGACCGACCGACCGACTTTTTTAATTTTTTTTCAAGTTCCTTTTTTTTGAGAAAATATATTTTTTCGAGCCCTTTTTTTAGTATTTTTTAAAAACACGAAAATTTAAATTAAACTAATTGCACTCATGATTTTTTATTCAAATAACCAGTTCAGTTTTTTCTATTATGTCGCTAAGATCAAAAAATATTATTCGTATTTCATTCGTATGTAATTTTTATCTAAATATAATTTCCAAAACACACGAATTAAAAAAAACCGAGCGAAAAATACCGAGCAAAGCTCGGTCAAACGGGTACTAAATAATAATCTACTAAAAATAATATTTATTTTTTCTGATTTTTTTTGGTACAGTAGATTGGCAGCAGAGTCTTTCTGAAAACAAATGAAAATAATAAAAACTGTGGTTGCCAACCCGCTTGCCAGGCGTGCCAACTGTGGCAAAATTCCCCTTATGAGGCAATCTATGGGGGAGGGCTACGTTAGCTTTTACAGACTGTAATGGAAGGATAGAAGGATGGAGAGTTTTTTTTAAATAACTGAAGTGACAAACGAACCTACCATCTACCTGATGGGTAAGTGGTAACTGCAGCCCAGGAATACCTGCAACCAATTTTCAACAATGAAGGGTTGTCACCACTGAAATTTTTTTATAGAAAAAGAGTGACAAACGAGCACACAGTCCACCTGATGGAGAGTGTATGCTGCGGCCCATATACATCTACATTTATACTCGATTAGGAATCAAAATGCAGATGCGTTGTCACCTCTGAGTACTAATATGGAATGCCTCGATTCCATTAAAACGGATCTACGGTTCTCTACATTCGTCATAAGAAAAACAGCAGCATAAAAGATGACTCACGAGCACACAGTCCACCTGATGGTAAGTGTATGCTGCGGCCCATAGACATCTACATTTATCCTCGATTAGGAATCAAAATGCAGATGCGTTGTCACCTCTGAGGACTAATATGGAATGCCTCGATTCCATTAAAACGGATCTACGGTTCTCTACATTCATCATAAGAAAAACAGCAGCATAAAAGATGACTCACGAGCACACAGTCCACCTGATGGTAAGTGTATGCTGCGACCCATACACATCTACATTTATACTCGATTAGGAATCAAAATGTAGATGCGTTGTCACCTCTGAGGACTATTATGGAATGCCTCGATTCCATTAAAACGGATCTACAGTTCTCTACATTCGTCATAAGAAAAACAGCAGCATAAAAGATGACTCACGAGCACACAGTCTACCTGATGGTAAGTGTATGCTGCGGCCCATACACATCTACATTTATACTCGATTAGGAATCAAAATGTAGATGCGTTGTCACCTCTGAGGACTAATATGGAATGCCTCGATTCCATTAAAACGGATCTACAGTTCTCTACATTCGTCATAAGAAAAACAGCAGCATAAAAGATGACTCACGAGCACACAGTCCACCTGATGGTAAGTGTATGCTGCGGCCCATACACATCTACATTTATACTCGATTAGGAATCAAAATGTAGATGCGTTGTCACCTCTGAGGGCTAATATGGAATGCCTCGATTCCATTAAAACGGATCTACAGTTCTCTACATTCGTCATAAGAAAAACAGCAGCATAAAAGATGACTCACGAGCACACAGTCCACCTGATGGTAAGTGCATGCTGCGGCCCATACACATCTACATTTATACTCGATTAGGAATCAAAATGTAGATGCGTTGTCACCTCTGAGGACTAATATGGAATGCCTCGATTCCATTAAAACGGATCTACAGTTCTCTACATTCGTCATAAGAAAAACAGCAGCATAAAAGATGACTCACGAGCACACAGTCCACCTGATGGTAAGTGTATGCTGCGGCCCATACACATCTACATTTATACTCGATTAGGAATCAAAATGTAGATGCGTTGTCACCTCTGAGGACTAATATGGAATGCCTCGATTCCATTAAAACGGATCTACAGTTCTCTACATTCGTCATAAGAAAAACAGTCGCAGACGTGTCGGCAGTAGCACGGTCAACTAATATTACATATATTTTGTATGGACACACTCACGCTATACCGAGCGGCAACTGAGTAGCGGTCGAGCAACGGACAACGCTCGGCAACAACTGGGTCCCGGCTTGTACTTGAAGATTTATCAGATTCTTCATCGTCCAGAGCGATCGCAATAGCCACTAATTCCAGATCGTCAAAATTCAACATGATTGTAGTCTAGTTACAACACTATATTTGCTCGGATGAGTATACTGCATCATGGCATATCGGTAATTGCGATCATGGAATCGGCTCTGCGACCGTGCCGGTCGACACTCGGCTCGGACCAGACTTGGTATTTTGTGAGAACATGTTCCTTCCCTGGTCGAGTCGACCCATTCGTGCTACAATCATAATAAAGCTGCAGCGTGGTTTTACTACGTATTACATTTAGATGGAATGCCTTACAACTTGTAATTATATTGCTTCTCTTTATCCTTGAGTTCGGTACACAGCAAAGCCCGCACTCCTGATAGAATATAACCATTTAAACTATATTGGGATTGTGATATTCCTCAGTCTACTCAGAAGAGAAAAAAATTACTTGATATCATTCCTGAATACCAAGGCAAAACTCTCCAGATATATTAAGAATTTCTCATATTTTCTATTCTTTATGAAATTGAGTTAATTCAGTAATTCTCTGACACTTTTTACATTCTATTATATTACTAGTGAACCGCCACGGCTTCGCACGAGTCATTTCCGGATCTAGACAACTGCGCCACCTACCTTGTCTGGTTGTGAATTTAAAATACATAGGCTACACGATAAGTATCGGGAATGGAATATTTTCACTGTTCCTGTCATATTAAAATATTTTTAATTAAAAACTCCTTGGTTTTAAAAATCGAATACCATTTATTTATTTAAAAAAAAGATTCTCGGTCTTGTCACAAGGTTTTGTCAAACTTGTTTAGTCGTTGAGAAAATGGAATTGACTCGAGAAAATTCAAGAGCGATGATTTATTATGACTTTCGAAGTGGTTTAACATAAAAACAATGTGTTGACCTGATGATTTCTGCATTTGGTGATGAAGTCCCAACCAAAACCACAATTTATCGCTGGTTTGCTGAATTTCAACGTAGACGTGTCAAGCTCAGTGATGATCCCCGTCAAGGTCGTCCAAAAACTGCAGTCACCCAAGAAAACGTTGATGCTGTGCGTAAGCTGATTGAGGAAGATCAACATGTGACATACCACGTAATTCAGGCAACTTTAGACATTGGCATGAGTCAAATACAAATAATCTTGCATGAACAATTAGGTGTAAAAAAGTTGTTGGATACCGCATTCGCTCTGTGAAGAGCAAAAAGCGGCTCGCGTTACTTGGTGCCTCAGAACTCTCGAAAGATTCCACGCAGGATTCTCAAATGCTGTATACAACATCGTATCAGGTAACGAATCCTGGATATACGCGTACGAACCCGAAACAAAAAACTAGTCACGAGTTTGGGTGTTCGAAAATGAGTTAAAGCCAACAAAAATTGTTCGTTCACGGAGTGTTGCAAAAAAAATGGTGGCCACGTTTTTCTCCAAAACCGGCCATGTTACGACTATTCCTCTTGAGGGACAAAGAACGGTTAATGAAGAGTGGTGTGCTAACATTTGTTTGCCATAGGTCGTTTCTGAACTCCGTAAAGAGAACTACAACCGCCGCATCATCCTCCATCACGACAATGCGAGTTCTCACATCGCACACAGAACAAAAGAGTTTTTAGAGCAATAAAACATAGAACTATTAGACCATCCGCCGTACAGCCCCGACCTAAGCCCTAATGATTTCTATATTTTCCTAAAATTCCCTAAAATAAAGAATTAATTGCGTGGACAGAGATTTTCATCACCTGAAGAAGCTGTGGACGCCTACAAAACGGCCATTTTGGAGACCCCAACTTTCGAATGGAATGGTTGCTTCAATGATTGGTTCCATCGTATGGAAAAATGTGTCAAATTTCGCGGAGAATACTTCGAAAAGCAATAAATATATTTTTAAATAGTAATGTTGTGTCACTTCCTTGATTACCGAAATTTTCAGTACCGCCCTCGTACATATCTAAGATCCCACTCAAAAACACGCAAAAAAATTCATCAATAATGGTCCAGACGTTTAGGACGAGTTTAGTCACAGGTAGAACTATAGACATCTGGTAGTTGCGTCCCAACCCCATGGTTGGGACCTCCTACCCTTCCCCACTAGTGGAAACGGATTTTTTATGTAAAATCATAACCTCACTTCTTACACAGAAAGATTGGCCCAAAGTTACTTCTGCAACGGCTTTGGCGCTGCGGAAAGTGCAGCTCTTTCGCTCACCTCTGCAGCACTGGCTTATCGGTTGCTACGGCTCACTCGGATGCCTGCAATTTGCTACGGCGAGCGGAGGCTGCGATCCCTAAACGCTATAAGGGCATACAAAACTACGAGGAGTCGGGGTGTGCTGATTCACTTAAAAAAAAAACAAATTGAAATGTTTGCGTTTCGTTATTCGCAGTTATTAGTGAAGTTTATTTTTAACGTAATTAATACAAAAGACATTTTCGGAATACAAAAACAGTGTAAAGGGTTCAAGCTTAACCCTGACAAACTTTCTGAGTTGAAAACAAAATTAAAAAAACAAGTACTTCATAATGCTAGACCAAAATGACATATTTGCATTTCGATATAGGCAATTTTAGTGAAATTTATTTTTACCGTAATTTATTCGAAACGCATTTCCAACATCTAAAAACAGTGTAATAGGTTCAGGCTTATCCCTAACAAATCTCCTAAACTAAAAACATTATTGAAATCAAGTACCGGACGTCTATAGCTGCGGCCTTGACCGAAACCTTTTTGAACAGTTCCGTATTTGATGGCGAATTATTTACTTCGGAATATTTAGTCGTACGTAAAGACCGCACAGGGGACGTCGGGTGGGGAGGAGTGCTCCTTGCTGTACGAAACTGCTATACGGTGCAACAAGTAACCAATATAGATGCCTATACGTCTGATATGGAACTGCTTTTTGCCATTATTAGTGGAAAAAGTGTTGGAAAGTTTTTATGTTGTGTCGTTTATTTGCCTCCTAAATGTAGTGATAATCTATATCTCAACGTATTGACATGCATTGAAAATGCTATCATTGCATATTATTCTCTTAATGTCCTAATAATAGGA
Organism: Parnassius apollo; assembly: GCA_907164705.1. NCBI lineage: Eukaryota > Metazoa > Arthropoda > Insecta > Lepidoptera > Papilionidae > Parnassius > Parnassius apollo. The sequence goes on from CAJQZP010001170.1 coordinate 99,227, forward strand.
GATTTTAATTTGAATTCTTGTAGTGTTAATGTTAAGAATAATTTTAATTCATTTTGTGACTATTGTGGGCTTCAGCAACATAATATTGTGTATAACAAATATGATGGCATGTTAGATCTCGTGTTGAGCAATTTTAACCCGGAGCTGGTCTTAGTGTCCGAGGGTTCAGATCCCTTAGTACCAATTGATAAGTATCACCCTCCGCTGGAGGTGACGCTTAGGTTTCAGTGCGATGCGCAGGTCATGTCACCTTCCTCTCCACCGGCTGCTCCAAGCTGGAATTGGCGTAAAGCAGACTTTCTGGGCCTATACATGGCATTAAAAAGTATAGATTGGTCGGACATGTTTGTAATTGCAGACGTTGACGACGCAGTTGCGTTATTCTATCACCGTCTTTATAATTGTATCAGTCAATATGTTCCAACTAAATCCCCTTACATGCCGAATTATAAGTACGTATATCCAAAATGGTTTAATGCTGATATTATATGTAATATACGTAAAAAATATTATCATTTGAAACGGTATAAGGCTGAAATTAAAGAGTTCAGCAAGGAATTATTTAAAAACTATAGATGGCATGTTAAAAACTTGATTGACAATGCATATAAGCAGCACTTACATCTAACTCAACAAAATATAATTGACGACCCGGCCAAATTCTGGGAGTACGTTAAGAATAGGAAGAATCACAGGCAGCGTATGAACGCTTTTCTTCCAGTGGTGTCGAAGTTGTTGGGCAATCTGCGGCCGACGCTTTTGCGAACTATTTTAGTTCGGTATATCAGAACAAAGTTCCTGAACTGGACGATGTTGATGCGGTACGTGCAGCAGATAGTCAATATGACTCCACCTGTATCACAATAAATACTATTGATAATACCAAGTTGAAGGAAGCAGGAAGGCGGCTAAAACCGAGGTCGACGTGTGGCCCTGATGGTATCCCTGTTTTTTTAGCAGAGGACTGCATATCCGCTTTTGAGAGTCCACTCCTGTACCTCTTTAACTTGTCACTGACTCAGTGTAAGTATCCAGAAATTTGGAAAGTTTCTAGGGTTACTCCGGTTCCAAAAACTGATGGTGAAAATGACGTTTCGTCTTTTAGACCGATTGCAATCTTGTCAGTCTTTGCAAAATTATTTGAAATTGTCTTATGTCAGCAAATTAATAAGCAAACTCAAAAATTATTGCATGATAGTCAACACTGTTTTCGAACTGCCCGTTCTACAACTACCAATCTTGTGTCTTATCTTGACTATACATATGCTGAATTAGATGCTGGTAGGCAGGTGGATGCTGCGTACTTCGATTTTAAGAAAGCATTTTACCTGGTCGACCACGATATCTTGTTGCGTAAATTGGCGGTGATAGGCTTTGCCCCGGCACTCGTCAAGTTCTTTTCAAATTACTTACGCGATCGACGTCAGTTTGTTAAAGTGGGTGCATTTGAGTCTAGTGACTATTACACAAGATCTAGAGTGAGCCAGGGAAGTACGTTGGGGGCTTTGCTCTTTCTTATTTTCATTAATGACTTACCGAATAACCTTGACTTGCCTTGACTGCCTTCAAATGTCTGTTGTTCGCGGATGATCTCAAGTTAAGCCTAGGTATAGATGACCCGTCTGAATGCGAGTCATTGCAAAGGGACATCGATGCGGTTATGGATTGGAGTGTTTTAAATCATCTTCCGTTTAATAGTAATAAATGTAAAATAATAACATTCACGCGTAAACGCTGTCCACTAAAAATAAAATAAATTATCTGACACGCCCTTAGTAAGGGTAAGTGAAATTCGTGACTTAGGATTATTGTTAGACGCTAAACTTGACTTTCATAGCCATGTGACTACTGTACCTATGTAAAAAGTTGTTGCTTGGCTTCATTATTCGCACTTCTTCACAGTTTGATAGATTAGAGGTCGCTTTGGTACTTTACAATGCATATGTTCGTAGTAAGCTTGAGTACGGTGCCATTGTATGGAATCCCTATGAGGAAAAATATATTTTGATGATAGAGAGAATACAGCGCAAATTTGCACGATGGCTATATAAACAAAAATACGGTTACTACCCCTATCTATATCCGTCCTTATTTGTTAATGGTATAGTGGGTTTGGACACGCTTAAACTTAGGCGAACTATGCTGTTGATAACACACTACCTAGCAATCATCCATAATCGTATAGATAGTCCGATGATATTAAGTAGAGTAGGGTTGTTGGCTCCGAAGCGGCTGGGCTGTGATGTGGAGGGGACGGTGGCACCACGGCGGCGGCCTCGCCTTCTGTGGCAGCCGCCGGCGCGCACCAGGTACGGTGCTCACGCGCCCACTTCTCGTGCTATACGGCTTATCGGAGACATGCTCGCAGATTATAACGAGACCGATTTATTTGCTGATAGCTTAGGGCAACTGTGTAATAAAGCCCTTCTATTTTTGACATCCAATTTTGACAAATTGTAATATTATTAGTATTCTCTTAATCCTATCTTATGTAATCAATCTGACAATGACATTTTGCTTAATTTATTTGACTTTTAATCTATTTGGCATGTTTTTTTTTTTGGTATTTAGTTGATCTACTGGACATGTATTCTTTAATTTGTTTGACCTTTTGACATGTATCTTGTATTATTACTATTATTTAAAACTGTAATTTGTTAATTAGCATGCTGACGTTTTGGGCAAACTGTAAGCCAGCATGTACACTGTTTTTAAAATATAAATAAAATAAATAAATAAATAAATAGCCAACAACAGTCACATACTGACGGACAAAAGAATTATATGTATAAAAAGATAAAGATAATAAATATATTAAGATTTACACAATACTTAATTTTTTTATAGTGTAGGGTGACAAACGAGCACACAGTCCACCTGATGGTAAGTGGTTGCTGTGGCCCATAGACATCTACATCTGTCCTCGATTACGAATCAAAATGCAAATGCGTTGTCACCCGTGAGAAAAAAGATGGAATGCCTCGTTTCCAGTAAAAAGGGTATCTGGTTCTCTACACTCACCATACGAAACACAGCAACATTAAACTGCTATTTTACGCTGGTATTCTGTGAGTCTGTCCTTCCCCGGTCGTGCCGACCCATTCGTGCTACAACTATACTACTAATATAATTGTAACATGGCTCTACCACGTGTAAAAGTGTGTAAGGAGGACAATCTCCTATAGGAGATAGTTGAAATGAAAAGAATGCGTTTAAAAACATAGGTTTAAATTAAACGCGATAAAACCTGTTCAATATGTTTTATTAACGGACTTCAAAAAGTAGGAGGTTCTCAAATCTAGTGTAAGTTTTTTTGTGTGTATGTTACGCGATATCTTCACAGATTGTCAATAAATTTTGATGACTCTTTTTTTATTAAATAATTTATACTTCAAGAGTGGTTCATATAAATTTGGAGAAAATATTCTACCCCTAAGTATTGCAAATAAATATTTTTTTAGCAATTTGAAATCGGTTTTCACTTTTTGTTGAAAGTTATAATTATTTTATTTGTAATTAGGGGCTAAGGGAAAAAAAGTTTCACCTTTATACACAATATATTATATACAATATTGTATAAAAAGGTGAAAATAACGTAAAGTTCTAACAAGCCCAAATAAAAAATTATAAAGAATATAATTTTTGTGTCATAGTTTGTACGAGCTTTTTGGTAGAGACATTACTACTAAAAATTAAAAATAACGACTGTGCCTCGCGAAATCATTTTGTACTCTTCGCGAACTCAACGGCTTTGTAAATGTACTTTATTTTTAAATATGGTTCTTAATTGCAAACCCGCAAATTTTTTACTTTCAATTTATATCAAGACGTGTTCTGCGTCGAAAAGTTGTAGAAAAGAAAAATTGTACGAACTCTAATTAATTATTGTTTTAAATTAATACAGCCTATATAAGTCAATCGATGACGTAACCCTTCCTCAGGTTATCAAATTATCAAAGATTACCTCATAGAAGGGATTTCACCATAGTTGAAACATAAAGCAAATAAAATAAAAACAAAATTATGTTTGTTTCTAAATTTAATTTTCAATATTTTTTAGTGTAATTTTATTTAAATTTGCTGAATAAATGCATGTATATTGTCCATTGTCGTTACGCTTTTGTTGTCGATATACCATACATACGTACATGGTAAAGAGAATGTTGCTGACTTCAATTTAGTAACCAAACTAGTCAGCCTTAAACTCTTAATAATTATACAGAAATTGACTGCATCGCTGGTATAGTCATCATAAGCACATTGGTCTAGTTATCGTAAACGTGATCCTGTGGTAGAGGGTTCGAATCGCAACATATTATTGGGTTTTTCTGTCAAGAAATTCTCGGTAGCAACGCGGGTTCGTACCCTCATTTACGAGCAATGAAGCTAACCGTTCGGTTCAAATAAATCGATAAAAATTTAGTGAAGACTCGTCGAACGTCCCGTCGTCAACGGGGATGAAGAAATTCTCCCTTCTTCGTCTTGGTTGAATAACCAGATACAGAAAGAGAAATTAAATCATGGAAATACCTGCGTACACTCTCTGAAATGTAGTTTGTATGATAATAATAATGTCCTCCAGAGGGAATTGCGGTCACGACGGTCTGTCTCAATAGAGACTAGCCACGTTGCACTTGTTCATGTAGTTTCATGCTGCAGCACAGGTTTGAAGAGTATTTTATTATATTTAAGATATTATTTGTCTTTTTTCTACTTTTCAATAAACGCATTTTTCTAAGAAAATATATTTTTAGGAATTTTATCCCCTTTTATTTTACTTTTATTTTATTTCCGACCGTTTCAGGTGCTTTGCAGCGCGCATGGTCACGAGGGACGGAGCTCAATGTTAACCTAGAGTACCTTAAGCTTTTTAATAAATTTTTTTGATCGATCTAAGTGGCATGAGCTAACTGTGTCTAGTCTTGCAGTGGTATGCATGGCCTTAGTTTTAATTTTATTAATAAAATGATCCAAAGGTGGTAGTACCCAGCCTACTTCTCTATTGAAATTATGGTACTTTTAATTTCAATAGCCTCAAGCATCATCTTAGGTAGGAATTGATGTTCTTTCCCGAGTATATGTGGTCGTTCAAACCTTTGTGGTTTTTCTTTAGCAATTCTTCTCTCATAACATTCCTCTCTTGACATATTCATCCTTAAACAAAATGACTAATTAGATATAAGACATTATTTTTACCGTATGTTGGCAGCCTAAGGGAATACATTCATCACGCCGTCTCATGCCGTGGATGCCGTAAGAGCTAGCTAGAGAAATTTCCCGATAGATTTTGTGCGCGCTGCATAAGTGACGGAAATAGCATCTAAGGGGCACGAGGATAACTTTATTCATGCTACAAGAACATTTTAAACAACTTTTGACTCTTCAGCGTAGTAGTTAAGACCAGGCGCCAAGAGTTCTGAATTCCGTACGGATCAAGTATTTCCATGACCTAAGATTATATCTTAAAACACCTCCACGTTGCAGGAAAAAACTGCTATGGTCATAAGTAAATTTAGGTACTATATACGTGTACCACTGCTGGGAACAAGCCTTTTTTCACTTCTAAGAGGGCTTTAGAGCAAAGAAGCGTCCGCCGCGCTGCCCCAATGCGAGACCTTCCATCCTTCTTTTTTATAGTCGGTTAAAAATAAAAAATAAACATGTAATGTTATGTTTATTATTTATTCATTAGTATAAGTAGTAATTTACGCACTAAGTTTGCCTACTAAACTAAACAAATCAAATCAAACTAAGTCCTGACATACAACGCGAAGGCACAGTAGTTAAGTTGCAGGGCTCGGGTCGTGGGTTCGATTTCTGCACGGATTGTGTGCTCAATCGTTACCTTTTTATATAAAAAATTCGTTATAAGAATTCATCAACTTATTGCATAAACTCAATTGCTGCTTAGCAGAAGTCAGTAATCATAGGTCAATTCCGCAGATCACTAGTAACGTTTTGTTCATTTGTAATCGGGCGCGGGCGTCCGTGGGCGAGCGCAACGCATTGTGAGGGGGTTACTTTCACCCACACTAAAACTAACTCATCTAGGTATATGAGCGGATATGGGTATGAGTTCTTTAGAGTTTGCCAACAAACTTCGAGAAAAGGTTTTGTATAGAACGTAATTTTATACGAGTATGTTACAAAATTAAACAGATAGTAATATTTCATACCCTTTTATAAATTTCTTTTATTGACTGTTGTTAACAATTTTACGTATCACGTATCGTATCAATATAAGGTTACATATCTTAATATTAATAATTAATAAATTACTATCATAAAATGTAATAATAATATATTAAATCATGGTTATGACAATGCACATTACAGATAAATCCTCTTGTACTGTATGTGGGCAAGTAATTAAAAAGAAATATAATATACCATATTCTTTTTTTATAAATATGTTTGTAATTTTTTTTATTACCAGCCAGTTATATTTATTTACACAAGAGAAATTATCACTTATGTTCAAAAACACAAATCAATTTGTAGCAAATTGATTTAATAATCGCCTTCTTTCCTTGCTCGACCATTTGAATCAGGATAATCGAAACCACTTAATGACGCCTATTGTTTTGCATTTTCATTCGTTAGGTAAATTTAAAAAATTGCGATAATTTTTAAATGTTTTACTAAATTAAAGAACATTTGTATATACTCGTATCAGCCTATCAAGTCCACTGCTGGACAAAGGCCTCCCCATAGACTGCCTCATAAGGGGGACTTTTTCTACAGTTGCCACGCTTGCCAGGTGGGTTGGCAACAGTTTTTGTTAGTTGTTATCAGCAAGACGCTGCCACCCACCTCCTGGTTTGTTTCCCCCTGTCGCCTCTTACGTCACCCACGGGACGATATGGTGTAGGTTTGGAGTTATTTACACCGCCGCGTTGCACGACAGTTATTAATTAAAGGAAAATTATTATTTTTTATTAATTTATTTAGCAACTATGTACATATGAAAATTTTCAGCTATATTTTGTTATAACACTATTGTTGGCGATGCGCGATAAACATCTACTTAATTAATTTTTTAAATATTTCTTAAAGATTGAATTTTTGGAATAATTAATTTTTATTAAATGCTAATTTATGTGTAAAGAAAAGTTATTTGTATTAGCTTAGATTCGTGCATTACGTAGTAATCGACTATGTAATACGATATAAATAAAGAATTTAGAACGTTCTATTCGCTTTTAGCACTTTTGATTGTTTTGTGTATAAAGTCTTTTAATATTTTAATCACCTATAAGTCATACCAATATGTGATTAGTTTTAATACTAGAGTGAAATGGTGTATATGTTAGACAAGGATAAGTATAGATATTAGAAAGAGGTGGCAAGAGCCTCCTATAGGATCCAGAGGATTGTGCAAATTTAGAGTTTGCCAACTTATATAGGTAATTAGCGGAAAGAAAAAGGCAAGTCGGAACCGTCTCATGAGAATATTATTTAAATATTATTTTTATTACTAAAAGTTTTAAAAATGTTTAAAAGCGAATTTTTAATATTTTATCTAACCTTTGTGTTAAAGTAAGATAATAGAAATGTCAATGACATACTATTTTAGTAATAAAATAGCGAAATAATGGGAATATTAAATAATACATTAAAGATGTGCTTCAAGTTTTGTATAAAAATCTGTTTAAAGTTTTAATTCAATAATTTAATAAAAATATTGAGTTTACACTAAAGTTATAAATTTATGATGCAATATATGGAAATGTGATAGTGAAAATCATCGAAACATGAGGGGGTTTTCGCGCCTGACTCTCCTTAAGGTTTAGCTCGGGAGTACTTTAGTAAGTCGCTCAATTTTCAATTCGTTCGGGACCAGCTATAGTTTTCAGTTATAAATCAAAGAAGAAAACAAAATTAGGAAAAGTAAAGTGAAAGTAGTGAAACTTCAGTATCTTATTTCCAAGGGGCAGTTATTATTTCACCAGTATCTACCCTATAAGTAGGGCAATAGATACATAGAATACAGTCCACTAAGTTCATGATTGACGTCTGGATCAGGACCATTCCACTGGGGCCCGTAATCTTAGTCGTCAACCACTTTTTTTAAGAAACGGACTTGTCGCACGGAGTTGAACGTCTAGGTTCACGCCCACTGGGTTGCTTCGAACCCAGCGTAGTGGTGTAGGTTGTCCCTGATAGGAGACGCAAGAACAGTATCTCATAAGTCCGTTGTAGTAGGACTTCGCGGCCGGACGAAGAAACCAGCCGAAGGAAGAAGCGCGGACGATGTCTCCCTTTTTTGTTTGTTATGAACCAAGTCTTTTTTACTAAATATATGTACTTAAATTAAAGGTGAGTACAACACTTAAATTAATGCAATTATTTTATTTAAAAACGAAAATTTAAATGGAGTGTAAGATTTAAGTAAAAAAAGCAAAAATTAAAATAAAAACGGTAAAATAAAGTTACAATAAATACAGTTATTTAATTGTTATTATCGTTTAGAATGAATGTTATGTAACGATTTTAAAGAGAAATAATCGAGTCTTTCCTCATTACCCCTTATAGTTTAATGCACTCCAGCAACGTATGAGAGTCGGCGCACGAACTTCCTTTGAATATTTTCCAATCGTTGAATAATGTATTGATAAGTGGGATATATTTTACGGGGTAGAACCATGCTGCAATTATATTAGTAGTATAGTTGTAGCAGGAACGGCTCGACTCGACCGGTGGGGAAGAACCACGTTCATACAGAATACCTTTTTAATATAAACGAGGTATTCCATTTTAGTCCTTACAGGTGACAACGCACCTGTATTTTGATTCGTAATCGAGGATAAATGTGGATGTCTATGGGCCACAGCAACCACTTACCATCAGGTGGGCTGTGCGCTCGTTTGACACTCTTATCCTGTAAAAAATACATTACAAAAATATTCTACGTAATAGCAAACTAATGAAAAATAAAGAGTTTATAATGCAATGATAGATTTAAATTCTCTGGTGTTTCGCGGCATAATAAAAATCATCTTCAGGTTTTTATTTACAACTGCATCAAGGGATTTTCTTCTGTATTAATTAATGCTGCTGTGTACAATATGGTGAGTGTAGAAGACCCTTTCTACTGGAAAAGAGGCATTCCGTATTTGTCCTCAGTGGTGACAACGGATCTGCATTTTGATTCTTAATCGAGGATAGATGTAGATGTCTATGGGCCACAGCATCTACTTTCCATCAGATGGACTGTGTGCTTGTTTGTCACCGATAATCGTTACGAACACAGACCTCTGCCATAGAATGCTTCACAAGGGAGATATTTGGCATAGTTGCCTCTTGTTATTTGTGGTCGTTATTATAAAGACGCTGCTTCCTATCTCCTGATTAGTTTCCCTCTGCCGCCTCTCACGACACCCACGGGATGATATGGGGCAGTGGATATTCTTACACCGCCACTACACGGTTAGTATTTTTATTGTTGTCATCAGGAACATGCTGTCCGTGTTCTGCTACAGTCTCCCTCTGCCGCCTCTCATGACACCCACGGCACGATATGGGGCAGTGGATATTCTTACACCGCCACTACACGGTTAGTATTTTTATTGTTGTCATCAGGAACATGCTGTCCGTGTTCTGCTTCAGTCTCCCTCTGCCGCCTCTCACGACACCCACGGCACGATATAGGGCAGTGGATATTCTTACACCGCCACTACACGGTTAGTATTTTTATTGTTGTCATCAGGAACATGCTGTCCGTGTTCTGCTTCAGTCTCCCACTGGCGCCTCTCACGACACCCACGGCACGATATGGGGCAGTGGATATTCTTACACCGCCACTACACGGTTAGTATTTTTATTGTTGTCATCAGGAACATGCTGTCCGTGTTCTGCTTCAGTCTCCCTCTGCCGCCTCTCACGACACCCACGGCACGATATGGGGCAGTGGATATTCTTACACCGCCACTACACGGTTAGTATTTTTATTGTTGTCATCAGGAACATGCTGTCCGTGTTCTGCTTCAGTCTCCCTCTGCCGCCTCTCACGACACCCACGGCACGATATGGGGCAGTGGATATTCTTACACCGCCACTACACGGTTAATATTTTTATTGTTGTCATCAGGAACATGCTGTCCGTGTTCTGCTTCAGTCTCCCTCTGCCGCCTCTCACGACACCCACGGCACGATATGGGGCAGTGTATATTCTTACACCGCCACTACACGGTTAGTATTTTTATTGTTGTCATCAGGAACATGCTGTCCGTGTTCTGCTTCAGTCTCCCACTGGCGCCTCTCACGACACCCACGGCACGATATGGGGCAGTGGATATTCTTACACCGCCACTACACGGTTAGTATTTTTATTGTTGTCATCAGGAACATGCTGTCCGTGTTCTGCTTCAGTCTCCCTCTGCCGCCTCTCACGACACCCACGGCACGATATGGGGCAGTGGATATTCTTACACCGCCACTACACGGTTAGTATTTTTATTGTTGTCATCAGGAACATGCTGTCCGTGTTCTGCTTCAGTCTCCCTCTGCCGCCTCTCACGACACCCACGGCACGATATGGGGCAGTGGATATTCTTACACCGCCACTACACGGTTAGTATTTTTATTGTTGTCATCAGGAACATGCTGTCCGTGTTCTGCTTCAGTCTCCCTCTGCCGCCTCTCACGACACCCACGGCACGATATGGGGCAGTGGATATTCTTACACCGCCACTACACGGTTAGTATTTTTATTGTTGTCATCAGGAACATGCTGTCCGTGTTCTGCTTCAGTCTCCCTCTGCCGCCTCTCACGACACCCACGGCACGATATGGGGCAGTGGATATTCTTACACCGCCACTACACGGTTAGTATTTTTATTGTTGTCATCAGGAACATGCTGTCCGTGTTCTGCTTCAGTCTCCCTCTGCCGCCTCTCACGACACCCACGGCACGATATGGGGCAGTGTATATTCTTACACCGCCACTACACGGTTAGTATTTTTATTGTTGTCATCAGGAACATGCTGTCCGTGTTCTGCTTCAGTCTCCCACTGGCGCCTCTCACGACACCCACGGCACGATATGGGGCAGTGGATATTCTTACACCGCCACTACACGGTTAGTATTTTTATTGTTGTCATCAGGAACATGCTGTCCGTGTTCTGCTTCAGTCTCCCCCTGCCGCCTCACACGACACCCACGGCACGATATGGGGCAGTGGATATTCTTACACCGCCACTACACGGTTAGTATTTTTATTGTTGTCATCAGGAACATGCTGTCCGTGTTCTGCTTCAGTCTCCCTCTGCCGCCTCTCACGACACCCACGGCACGATATGGGGCAGTGGATATTCTTACACCGCCACTACACGGTTAGTATTTTTATTGTTGTCATCAGGAACATGCTGTCCGTGTTCTGCTTCAGTCTCCCTCTGCCGCCTCTCACGACACCCACGGCACGATATGGGGCAGTGGATATTCTTACACCGCCACTACACGGTTAATATTTTTATTGTTGTCATCAGGAACATGCTGTCCGTGTTCTGCTTCAGTCTCCCACTGGCGCCTCTCACGACACCCACGGCACGATATGGGGCAGTGGATATTCTTACACCGCCACTACACGGTTAGTATTTTTATTGTTGTCATCAGGAACATGCTGTCCGTGTTCTGCTTCAGTCTCCCTCTGCCGCCTCTCACGACACCCACGGCACGATATGGGGCAGTGGATATTCTTACACAGCCACTACACGGTTAGTATTTTTATTGTTGTCATCAGGAACATGCTGTCCGTGTTCTGCTTCAGTCTCCCTCTGCCGCCTCTCACGACACCCACGGCACGATATGGGGCAGTGGATATTCTTACACCGCCACTACACGGTTAGTATTTTTATTGTTGTCATCAGGAACATGCTGTCCGTGTTCTGCTTCAGTCTCCCTCTGCCGCCTCTCACGACACCCACGGCACGATATGGGGCAGTGGATATTCTTACACCGCCACTACACGGTTAGTATTTTTATTGTTGTCATCAGGAACATGCTGTCCGTGTTCTGCTTCAGTCTCCCTCTGCCGCCTCTCACGACACCCACGGCACGATATGGGGCAGTGGATATTCTTACACCGCCACTACACGGTTAGTATTTTTATTGTTGTCATCAGGAACATGCTGTCCGTGTTCTGCTTCAGTCTCCCACTGGCGCCTCTCACGACACCCACGGCACGATATGGGGCAGTGGATATTCTTACACCGCCACTACACGGTTAGTATTTTTATTGTTGTCATCAGGAACATGCTGTCCGTGTTCTGCTTCAGTCTCCCTCTGCCGCCTCTCACGACACCCACGGCACGATATGGGGCAGTGGATATTCTTACACCGCCACTACACGGTTAGTATTTTTATTGTTGTCATCAGGAACATGCTGTCCGTGTTCTGCTTCAGTCTCCCTCTGCCGCCTCTCACGACACCCACGGCACGATATGGGGCAGTGGATATTCTTACACCGCCACTACACGGTTAATATTTTTATTGTTGTCATCAGGAACATGCTGTCCGTGTTCTGCTTCAGTCTCCCTCTGCCGCCTCTCACGACACCCACGGCACGATATGGGGCAGTGTATATTCTTACACCGCCACTACACGGTTAGTATTTTTATTGTTGTCATCAGGAACATGCTGTCCGTGTTCTGCTTCAGTCTCCCACTGGCGCCTCTCACGACACCCACGGCACGATATGGGGCAGTGGATATTCTTACACCGCCACTACACGGTTAGTATTTTTATTGTTGTCATCAGGAACATGCTGTCCGTGTTCTGCTTCAGTCTCCCTCTGCCGCCTCTCACGACACCCACGGCACGATATGGGGCAGTGGATATTCTTACACCGCCACTACACGGTTAGTATTTTTATTGTTGTCATCAGGAACATGCTGTCCGTGTTCTGCTTCAGTCTCCCTCTGCCGCCTCTCACGACACCCACGGCACGATATGGGGCAGTGGATATTCTTACACCGCCACTACACGGTTAGTATTTTTATTGTTGTCATCAGGAACATGCTGTCCGTGTTCTGCTTCAGTCTCCCTCTGCCGCCTCTCACGACACCCACGGCACGATATGGGGCAGTGGATATTCTTACACCGCCACTACACGGTTAGTATTTTTATTGTTGTCATCAGGAACATGCTGTCCGTGTTCTGCTTCAGTCTCCCTCTGCCGCCTCTCACGACACCCACGGCACGATATGGGGCAGTGGATATTCTTACACCGCCACTACACGGTTAATATTTTTATTGTTGTCATCAGGAACATGCTGTCCGTGTTCTGCTTCAGTCTCCCTCTGCCGCCTCTCACGACACCCACGGCACGATATGGGGCAGTGGATATTCTTACACCGCCACTACACGGTTAGTATTTTTATTGTTGTCATCAGGAACATGCTGTCCGTGTTCTGCTTCAGTCTCCCTCTGCCGCCTCTCACGACACCCACGGCACGATATGGGGCAGTGGATATTCTTACACCGCCACTACACGGTTAGTATTTTTATTGTTGTCATCAGGAACATGCTGTCCGTGTTCTGCTTCAGTCTCCCTCTGCCGCCTCTCACGACACCCACGGCACGATATGGGGCAGTGGATATTCTTACACCGCCACTACACGGATAGTATTTTTATTGTTGTCATCAGGAACATGCTGTCCGTGTTCTGCTTCAGTCTCCCTCTGCCGCCTCTCACGACACCCACGGCACGATATGGGGCAGTGGATATTCTTACACCGCCACTACACGGTTAGTATTTTTATTGTTGTCATCAGGAACATGCTGTCCGTGTTCTGCTTCAGTCTCCCACTGGCGCCTCTCACGACACCCACGGCACGATATGGGGCAGTGGATATTCTTACACCGCCACTACACGGTTAGTATTTTTATTGTTGTCATCAGGAACATGCTGTCCGTGTTCTGCTTCAGTCTCCCTCTGCCGCCTCTCACGACACCCACGGCACGATATGGGGCAGTGGATATTCTTACACCGCCACTACACGGTTAGTATTTTTATTGTTGTCATCAGGAACATGCTGTCCGTGTTCTGCTTCAGTCTCCCTCTGCCGCCTCTCACGACACCCACGGCACGATATGGGGCAGTGGATATTCTTACACCGCCACTACACGGTTAGTATTTTTATTGTTGTCATCAGGAACATGCTGTCCGTGTTCTGCTTCAGTCTCCCTCTGCCGCCTCTCACGACACCCACGGCACGATATGGGGCAGTGGATATTCTTACACCGCCACTACACGGTTAGTATTTTTATTGTTGTCATCAGGAACATGCTGTCCGTGTTCTGCTTCAGTCTCCCTCTGCCGCCTCTCACGACACCCACGGCACGATATGGGGCAGTGGATATTCTTACACCGCCACTACACGGTTAGTATTTTTATTGTTGTCATCAGGAACATGCTGTCCGTGTTCTGCTTCAGTCTCCCTCTGCCGCCTCTCACGACACCCACGGCACGATATGGGGCAGTGGATATTCTTACACCGCCACTACACGGTTAGTATTTTTATTGTTGTCATCAGGAACATGCTGTCCGTGTTCTGCTTCAGTCTCCCTCTGCCGCCTCTCACGACACCCACGGCACGATATAGGGCAGTGGATATTCTTACACCGCCACTACACGGTTAGTATTTTTATTGTTGTCATCAGGAACATGCTGTCCGTGTTCTGCTTCAGTCTCCCTCTGCCGTCTCTCACGACACCCACGGCACGATATGGGGCAGTAGATATTCTGACACCGCCACTACACGGTTAATATTTTTTATTGTTGTCATCAGGAACATGCTGTCCGTGTTCTGCTTCAGTCTCCCTCTGCCGCCTCTCACGACACCCACGGCACGATATGGGGCAGTGTATATTCTTACACAGCCACTACACGGTTAGTATTTTTATTGTTGTCATCAGGAACATGCTGTCCGTGTTCTGCTTCAGTCTCCCTCTGCCGCCTCTCATGACACCCACGGCACGATATGGGGCAGTGGATATTCTTACACTGCCACTACACGGTTAGTATTTTTATTTTTGTCATCAGGAACATGCTGTCCGTGTTCTGCTTCAGTCTCCCTCTGCCGCCTCTCACGACACCCACGGCACGATATGGGGCAGTGGATATTCTTACACCGCCACTACACGGTTAGTATTTTTATTGTTGTCATCAGGAACATGCTGTCCGTGTTCTGCTTCAGTCTCCCTCTGCCGCCTCTCACGACACCCACGGCACGATATGGGGCAGTAGATATTCTTACACCGCCACTACACGGTTAGTATTTTTATTGTTGTCATCAGGAACATGCTGTCCGTGTTCTGCTTCAGTCTCCCTCTGCCGCCTCTCACGACACCCACGGCACGATATGGGGCAGTGGATATTCTTACACCGCCACTACACGGTTAGTATTTTTATTGTTGTCATCAGGAACATGCTGTCCGTGTTCTGCTTCAGTCTCCCTCTGCCGCCTCTCACGACACCCACGGCACGATATGGGGCAGTGGATATTCTTACACCGCCACTACACGGTTAGTATTTTTATTGTTGTCATCAGGAACATGCTGTCCGTGTTCTGCTTCAGTCTCCCTCTGCCGCCTCTCACGACACCCACGGCACGATATGGGGCAGTGGATATTCTTACACCGCCACTACACGGTTGACACACAGTGAATATTTATTTACGTAAACATATAAATATATATGTATGTAATATTTTTATATGTATGTAAATAATAC